>JAGVVM010014828.1:0-13870 GCA_019149425.1 Psidium friedrichsthalianum
ACAAATCCAACTTGATTTCATGCATTGAAGAAGCATTTTCATAAATCTATTGATTACCAAAACAGTATAATTATACATGTAAAACCAATTACTTCTGCTCAAATGAGGACGAAGATTTCTCCCGAAATTGTGCTCTTGAATATATTTTGCTTGCTTCAAATTTCAGTATGCTGTGGTACTTTAACCTATTATTTTGAGGAGTACACAAGGAAAAGATTCACCAATATGTGTTATGTTTGTGAAGTTATACTATGATTATGCCTAAATTTGGTCGTTTTAGAGTGTAACTAGTTTTGGTTGTTTTGCCAGGACAATAAACATATTAAATGCTCAAAAGTCATCTTGATATTATGTATACGTAATACTTATTTATACGGAGGGGGACATCGAGAAAGCTTCTAGTTATGACTACAAACGAATTGCCACAGCGAGAAAGAACCGCCACAGCTACAACTGCCGCCGCGTTTGCTCCTCAAGGCCTCCTCCTCACACCCTGCACCGTCTTTCTCTGGGCCAGAACTGTACGTGCAGAGGCACCGACCAAGCCCAGGAGCCTTAGATTGGGGCATATGTATACTCAAGCTCCCTCGTCTGCTCCGTAGGAGCTTGACTGGGTACGCCGCCATTGGCAGTCGAATATATACAGCCGTACAAAGGATGAGAGAAAGAGACCGCCGCTGTTGCGATGTAACTTGTTGGAAGCGTTACCGAGAGAATTGATGCAACGCCAACTTGCCCTGTAGAGTGACTCATGTAGCGGTCGGGGGAGACTAGAGCTGGAGCTGACGGTGGATGGGTTGAGGATCTTTGTGGTGTTAGTATTTATGGATAGAATTACGCATAGGTGACCTCGTAACTACACACAATCATCTCGCTTCAGAAAAAAAAAATCAAAAGTATCAAAAGAAAAAAAAGTCCATAAATCGTTAGCGATGATACTAATTACATTAAAGTTTTCACTCAGACATCTGTTTTTATATCTTTTCACATTAGTATCAATTAAGTCCGATTCAGCCAATTCGACTAAATTTACTATGTCGAACTCCATACACACACATCCACCTAGACAGCCGACGGCAAACTCTCGTTTTTTTTTTTTGTTCAATTTTTTAGTAGTATTTTTGGATTTTTTTTCTTTTTCTTCCATAGCCTATGTTGGTCGCCGGCACAAGCCAGGCCGCGAGGTGGACATCACCTATGGTGGCAAGGCCGATCCTCACACCGAGCATTGATTGAGGCGACGAGGGCTGCCCTCGCCAGCCGTCAACCCAGCACAATCCGTCGAAGAGAAAAATTGAAACAACCAATTAAAACATTATAAAAAAATATCCATGTCAATACCGTCCGTGCCACGTAAGACAATTAGCATCCAGTTAGCAATTTCTAGCCTAAATTAGCTAGGTGGACTCAATTGGTATCAATGTGAAATATTTAGGACGAAAATGGTCCAGTTTGAAAATCTTAGGACTGAATTGGTAGTATGCATATATTTATGATTCTTTTGGTACTTTTTTCCCTCGTACTGCCGTCCCATTCTTGAGTCAGTCTGGAGCGCAGCAATCTTATCCACTGAACTAGCTAGAAGCGAGAGGAGTGCATGTAATTAATGTTTGGCATGGACATCGAGAGAATTATTGGCAAGCATAATACTGAAGTTCATAGGGCAACACCACACATAACTCGCTTTGTCAATTCCTATAGCCAAATGCAAAGATTAAAGGATGTTAAAAAATCTATCGATATTTTGTGCTGGGGATTTGTTTTTCGCATCATAATTAACCGTGTGGATTCATGTCGAAATAAGCAGGGCGATTTTATTAAATGGACTACACGAATGACGTGTTTACACATTCAAATTTAATTTTTATATAAAAATTTTCTTAAAGATATCTCTTAACGTTTCTAAATATATAAAAGCATATTGTGATGACATTGATAATCGTTGACCTTGCTTAATGGGAAATTTCCAAGTAATGGTTTTGCGTGCCCTCATCTTTTCTAGTAAAGGCTTGAAATGGACCTTATTTTCAAATAAGGATCTGAAGTGCTTTCATTATTTCAAAAAAGGCTTGACCAAGGTTATTTTTCGTCATGTATATTTTTTTCTCTTTTCTTTTCATTTTTCGCCTTTCGTTTTTTTTTTTTTCCTTTGTTGCGATTGGCCAATGGCCCAGTGAACCTCGTCAGCCACTGGCAAGGGTCGTCTTCCTCGTTTTGGCGAGGGCTGCCGTTGACTAGGTAGAGCGAGACCACCATCGTCCACCTTTACTTGAAAAAAGATTCACTTCATGCTCTTATTTGAGAAAATGAGTGCACTTCGAGCTCTTTTTTGAAATTTTTCTCTGTTAAATTAAACATGCCGGGGCTATCATGTGTAATATGGCTAAAAGGGTCAAACCGCAATGGACGAGCTTAGAGCTAACCTATAAACCACAATGAAACTCAAATCAAACATGCTTAACACCGGCTGTTTAAACGGATGGGTCGAACATTGTTCACCTTATTGAAAGCAACAGCTGTGTTGGAGGTCTGATAAATCGCATTCCTTTATATAGTGCTTTGTAATCTGTCCCATATAAACAGATAGTATTACTTTCAAGTATTTAAGACATCGAAGATCACTTACAGAACTGCCTACAACCCTAACACCATCAGCCGAGCAATCTTTCTTCTTGCATGCATCCGTTTTCACTGCTGTTTTCAGAACGCAAGAACTTGTTTTACTGTAGTGAAAGAAATAATATAAACAGACCAAAGATTCGTGATTGGATTGAACTGTTGGTACATTCGCCATGCAAAATGCTTGTTCTCCGATGTGGAGTTTGATTTAACATCTTCCCTGGAAGGTTCATTGCATCTCTCCGGAGTCTCCCCTGGCGCCCACAGGCATGGATAAAATAATGTCAACCAGAAATGGTCAGAGATTTTTCTATCGAGAGCCATCCAATAAACCAAAAGGTGCCGAGGTCGAGAGGTTTGACGTCTGCCCGAACCCCACCACCATCGGTTGCCAAGTCGATCGATTTCTTAATCACCCAATTCTCTCTGTAATCAAACCTGAATCTTTTATTGATTTAAATAACTTGTTTGTAGTCAATAAAATATCACAATTTAAGATCTTAATAGTGGATTGCATGGAGAAATAATCTTTTAACTAACTGTGTCTAAACGGATCGCATAAAAGTCGTATCAATGCTAACTCGTTGATTTACACGGCTTATATGGATCAATTTCTTCTCTGCCAAATTGGACGCGAACACAACATGATTATTAATCATGTCTCAAGGGTTGACACGAAAATGACCCACATACAATTAGTCTCAACCTCAATCCGCGAATTCTCTATCATGTTTGAGTCGTGCAATCGTGTCGATTTCCAGCCCTTGTAGAAACTAAACTTCTTGCCTAGGTAGAAATTTGTTGATTATGGCTCGAAGTCCGCCGTTGGATCCGAACAGCACAAGTTTGTGATTATCGGGAGAATCGAAATGTTAGCAGGGGCATGCAGACAATGGTGGACGACTGGAGGCGCGAGGAACACCTTGCCTAGCTCCTAATTCAGCAATTCTTGAAATCATACTTTCGAATTTATTTTGTACAGAATTTGGCGAAAAATTTAATGGGGTTTTGACAGCCGTCATCTAAGAGAGTGGAGATCATGAAAAAAAAACTTCTTTCTTGTGTTTGATTCTTGTGGTTATGACTGTTATCTAGAGTTGGACAACACTTATTTGTGACTGTTTCAAGCGATTATATCTTCATTTTGCCAATTATAGCGATGCTATATCTTTCATCCTTTCCCATAGATATGTGTTAGGATTAGGTGCATAAACACATAGAAATAGAAATTAAAAACGAGAAAAGAAATAAAAACATAAAGTTTAACCTGATTCATCCATAAATAAGGCACACATCCAGCAGATAATTTCATTATAATTAGCATTTCACGCCTCTCATTTACAATTCTCAATTATAAAAAAAAGATGTTATATATAAAAAATAGCTTTTTATTCTAGATCCAAACTCAAATTACGAATAAAATAAATGCTCAAATTATACAAGAACGGGATACCTTTTTGCGTTTCTATAGACGAAAATATAGCCACACTTCAATAATAGCACACCTCAACACTACATAAATGGCCCATGATCGGATTTATTTTGTGCAGGTTTCGTTTTTGCTCGAACCGTTTCGTTTGTTCAACTTCGATTTGAGTCCAATAAATACATATGAATCAATCAATAGAGAAAGACTTAACCCCACATACAAATCATCTCATTCAAATCAAAGTCTCCAGCATGCACCGACACATGATTACTCTAAATTTTATAGGAGTTTCCGAATTATAATCAAAACCTACACCACACAGGTGTCAATAGAACCGCTTCGATCCCCACCTTTTCCTCTCGGGACGTGCGGATGCAGATGTAAATTCTTGTCTTTTTCTGCAAAATTCATTGCATCCCGTCTTCCCTCCCGCCAGTTGTTTACTCCCCACCAGTCCCCACGTCAACCATTCGTACTCAGTACGCGAATTCACAGGAATAATTCTCCTCGGCTTGCGCAGTTTCTCTCAGAACCTACTTTCTGCATAAAAAAGAAAGATCAGCTCCTTCTGTCTTTTCTTCCACCCCTAAATTCTACACCCTAGATTACGTCCTCGTCTTGCTGATCCCCTTTTTTCCATGGCGGGTTTTAAATCGATCTGCCGGAGGCAACCTTCGTATTCTAGCCCTCGGGAGGCGGTCCCGAAACGTCCGCCAGCCGTCCGTGTGGCCAACATGTTGTGCCTAAATTAAGTAATACTATGACACCGTCCGCTGGGGGCAAAGTACGTTGCACCTGCTTGTTTTTATACCAAGAAAAGCAAAAGGCGAGAGCGCAACATCAGGATAACGATAAAGAATGATCCTGAAAGCTAAAATTACAGGGGGAAGGCACCGTCCGCACGAGGACGTAGAGTTTTGGATTTTTCCATCATGAGATTTTCACTGTATATGAATAGGCAGATGGGTCCCCATTTTTGCCGGAGTTCGAGATGGGAATCATTCTATTCGAAGATGATGATGAACAGAAGATGGATTTCAACAAGTGTCACAAAAACGACAATTCAACACGCTTAACAAGAAGATACGTTCCATTATGATGTATATATATCGTGTCCAAGTTAATAGCAGCATTCGATTTCTCTTCCAATCTAACATAGTGAAATCTCTATCGGTTTCGATACATTCCTAAGAAATTGGTGCAATTGGGAGTTAGATTTGGTTATTACGTACAAATAGGATGGGTGTTAATGTCATGTCTAGCGAGGGATGTACATTGTGTCAAGTTTTCTAATCTCTCTTTAGGATTGATTATCATCTTGCAAACACAACAGGGTCGTAGTCCTATTTGTACGAAGAGGGATTTGATTTTGAAGATTTTGGTGGTATATAACAAATAATTTGATGAGATCGGCAGGATAACATACATTGTCTTTGTCATCGGAAGCATGCAATGAAAATGGGCTGCCGTGAAAGGCTTTGGCCGGCCTTGAAAGACTCATTTTATCAAACATAAATCCACCCATCACTTTTGGGGGAAATTATAGGGTCCAGCACACCTAAATATGGGACCGGTCCGATGCACAATCTCAGCCATGGAATAAAAGGAGTTTTAATTTTGACCTTCGGAACATTTTATAATAAAAAAGAAAGAAAAGAGATGTGTTAAATCGGTTGTTGATAGTAACTTACCTTTTAATTGAGGTAAGTTACTCACAAGAATAAGGTTGTCAAACTTCGCAATTAAATGAGGACAATTACTAGGGACAATTGCTTCCCAATCCAGTCCGGATCCCTAGGAGGTCCTATGAAACCGTAGATTATTAGTGGGAGTGAGCAACATGAACTATATTGTAAAATTAGGTTTACATTTAAGAAAAAAAATCGGTGATTAGCATGTTCGCATTTAAGAAATAAAAAAGTAAATGAAAATAATTGGTCTAGTTTAGGCGTCTTGTTTACTCCTGGAATCCGAGAGTCGAAGTGAAAACCACCAGTTCTAATTTTATGAAATCGAAAACGTGACCAAGATCCAACAAAGTTGACTGGTGCTCTTGGGAGCTGGACTGAACCGGCCAGTTCAATCTGTTCGCCTTATTCAGCCGTAACAATTATGATGTATGAGGACGGATACCACCAATAGGTTCCTTCAATTTGGGAATCATGAAAGAACGCCACGATATCGAAGTGGAATTATTCATGATGGAGAAACTAAAATTAGGTAAACAATAATCAAGGAAAATTACCAAAAAGTTCTAAACATATCGCAATTTTATTAATTCAGTCCTAAATATTTTGGTATTTGTAGCAATTCAACCCTAAACTTTTCAATTTGTACCAATTCAGTCCTTCCTACCAATTTGATCGAAAATTGATGACATGGCATGACCGACGCTGACGTGACTAATTTTTTTATAAGATTTTAATATATTTAAAAAAAGAACTTTTTTACGTTTTCTTTTCTTTTTTCTATTTTTCTTTCTTTTTTTCAAGTCTTCTTCTTCCTCCTCTAGCCCCTGTTGAAACTGGCCTCGCCATCGACAGGTGAGGTCGAGTCTTGCCTGATCTAGTGAGGGGCGACCTTGCCTCGCCATGGGCAGACAAGCCTTGCCATCATCGGGCGAGGTCGGTATCACCATGGCCGGTTGAAGTCAACCACGCCAGATATGGGTGAGCTTCGCTAGCCAAGGAGGAAGAAGAAGTAGAGGGAAAAAAAATAAAATAATAATACTATTTTTTGGCCTCGTCAGCATGGAGTGGCGCCACCTCAGTGCTAGCTGCTCTATATCAGCGATTTCCTATCAAAATTGATCAAAATGACCGTATTCGCACGAATGCAAATGATTTGAGACTAAATTGAGATAACTGCAATAGGTTTAGGACTTTTTTTTTTTTGTAATTCTCCCGAATAAATCAAGGTAATTTACCATTTCTCGTGGCTTTCAAACTTGCGAGAACTCCAAGATACAGTTTCCGATATATACACAAACGTATAAAAAAGTTACGCCACGCTAATATTTGCAAATCTATCTCATTAAATTAATGTCAAGTTTCTTGTTGGGGACTGTGTGATGCAACATGATGTGCTTGATGCCATAAATAAAGTCTAATATCGTCAGTTTGGATGTCTTAATTTAATGATGGATCAGAGTCCCATTTACTATTTTGTTGCTTTCCTGTCCAAAGTAGTTGACCTAAGGCCGACCCAAGATGTTGCTTAATTGGTATTTTCCCGGCTAGGGTTTCGTAGGGTCATGATAGAGTTGGAAAATATTAGGAGAACGTCAAACGACGAAGGTCCACATTTGACATGTTTATTAGCCGCTGTAAAATTCGTGGGATTTTCTTTTTTTGGTATATTATATGTTCTCGCGCTATGCATTTTTCGTATTTTGAAACTCACCGTAGATGTAGTATACCGAATGGTTGTGAGGTGTTTGGGAACATCATGAAAATTACTTGATGAGTACCCAACATCTTCTCATAATTGTCATATCATGTATAACCAAAAGTTGACGATATAAACCAATTTGATGCGTAAAGGACATTTAGATTCGAAGGACTTAGCATTATTAAATCGATCAAATAAATGCCCATCTAACTTATGTAATGATTTTTTTGGGTTAAAACTACTCATCATCACCATGGTTATAATCTAATAGCTTCAAAGTACTGAACGTGTTAGAGTTATCTTCGTTTAAGTAATGGATCGGCTAAAAAGACCTTCCTTCAAAGCCTTTAAACAGTTATCTATTTAAAAATGAGAAAATTAATTTAAAAAAATCCTAAACCTATTGCAATTCTATCAATTAAGTCCTAAACCTTTTTTTGCAAATTCAATCTTAAACATTTTGTAATTGTGTCAATTTAGTCCATTTGGCGAATTTTGGTCACCAGCAACATAATGTTTTAACATTTTTTTATTTTATTTTTCCTTTTTTCCTTGTTTTCCCTTTTCTTTTTTCCCCTTCCCTCTTCTTCCTCCAACTGTTCGCTGAAGGGAAAGGAAATAAAAAATAAAAAAGGGAAAAGTGAAAAGGAAATAAAATTAAAAAAATTAAAATATTATGCCGTCGGATGGCAAGTGTCTGCGTCAGTGCTGGCCAGCAAAATTCATCGAATGGACTAAATTGGAAAAATTATAAAAGATTTAGGACTGAATCGGCTAAAAAAAAAGTTCAAAACTAAATTGACACAATTTCAATAAGTTTGAGACTTTTATGGTAATTTTTGATTTAAAAACTTAGATATTTGAAAAAGAAATGTACGATTACATTCTCATATTACATACATGATATTTGCAAATGCATAATCAGAGCACTTAATTGAAGGCTTTGTTGATAAAATTAAATACTAATGGCGGGACTGTTACATTGTTACATGATTCTGATGTTGTCGAACTTTACTTCCCTTCCCTTCTGATCATACAACGCCAACAGTATCTCCTTCAAAGCCTCACACTCCATCCCCCAACTTCTCTCAACCTTCACATTTCAAATGATCATCGTTCAAAAAGTATGCCAATTGATCTATCTATATACCATGTCAAGAATTTGAAATTGCAAATTTGAGTACGATTAAAGAAATTAATGGTAACTAACCAAAGTACCTGAACGTGTAGATTGTAGAAGGTCGTTCTCGTCCCTCCAAATGACTTGAATGTCGAAGCATTTATCAGAGGAAAGCCATGATAATCCAGGTTAATCAAGATCTCGGACAAGTCGACAGTAGTATTCTGAGTCGAGACCTTTGTTGTGCGTATTTGGATTGCGACCTCGCTCTCGCTCAAACGATCTGTCGAGATAGATGGCGCCGAATTGGGAAGTGCGCCTTTCCCTTTGCCAGTTTCTCGGTGAGTGCAATCATCTCTTCCTTGGCGTCATTAATTCTTGACAGAAGTTCTTCCTTCTCTTGAGCGAGTATCTGCACTTGCTGTTGCAGTTCTGGTATGTATGACAGCACTCGTGACACTGTCACCGGAATACTAAACTTCTTCTGCAGGGAAAAGACGAGATCTAACTCTTGTTGAAACCTAATTTTAGGTGCCTTCCTTTAATTACTCCGGACCCACTACTGGAATATAACTTAGTAGGTACTGACTTGAAGTTGAAACAGCCATAAATAAGAAGTATAGAACATCAAGTTATACATTAAGGATTTAGACAATAACACAAAAACTAGGGTTCATATGTGATCAACGATATTGTCCGCCATCTACTACTCTTTATTTTTATTTTATTTTTCTCTACATCACTTTTCCTTATTTGCCAAAGTTTACCCAAGGAAAGGAAATAAAAGACTAGCTCTAGCAACTTCCTTGCCGATGCAGAACTTGAGGGTTACCGCTTGATCAGCAGACGGGAGCAGCGAACGGAGCTTGGAGTACAAACCGTTGATTTTCTTCCGCCGATCGCGCTCGCTGGCGTTGTGGTTCAGCTTCTTGACCATCGTGGCTTCGCCATTCGTAGCTGCGAATGGGATATCGAGATGCTCAAGTAGTAGCTCCGCATCGGAGATGGTGATGAGAAGGGAAAATGGAGAGGAGGTGGTGAGGAGCAAGTGCGGGCATCTCTCTTCTCTTGTCGTGGCTTGTTGAATCCTGGAAGGGCCAAACATTAGGAGAAGAAGACAACATTTTTGTGCGCTATACCTCAGGAGGTTTCTGATATTCTTAGATCTATAGCAAGGTGGATGATCATGACTTGCTTATATATAAACTTCCCTTAGGACCTCAGCTGAAGATTAATGGCGAAAATGACTAATTTCTTTATCTGCCGGGATATAATTAGGGTTGAGTAAGCGTACCATGACATCAATCAGATGGGAGCGATCTCTTTCGGACCAAGTCTCTTGTGCTCACTTTTGGTGCTGTCCATACGTAAGTACTCTTTTTTTTTTTTTTTATTTGGTTAAGCACGTCATATGAACCATACATAATCGCACACGTGTCGAGTTCACTGGATTCACCCTTTATCTCATTTCAATAGAATATCCTTTTCCTCTTAGTATTTTCGAGCGTTTGTATTATTAAGTATTTTCTTGAATGGTTTGTCGACCCGAAGGGAGAATATTCGATATGCAACTGTTCACATCGGATTAATATTGCTTCCTGGTTTCATTTTAGTATTTCCAACTTGATGATCACTGGACTGAGGGGGAAAGTGACTCGTGAAGGGCGCATGCCATGCACACCAAAGCACGAGCACAAAACGAGGTTACAGCCTCAATTCACGGGCATGAATTGCCATGTCACGGGTAAGCACGCATTCTCCTCGTTCTCACTTGGGTGACGGAACAGCAAAATATTAATAATACCAGATAAATTCCTCGTCACGACTTGACAATAATCTTTCTCCTTGAAGCATCTTCCGTCTTTGTTCAGGAAGATTTCTTCCTACAGTTTCAGATGCCGACATCTACATGAGAGGCTCTTCAGGAAAACAGAACTTCGACCCAACTTCCTGGAGAGGATAATGCTTTCGGAGGATTGATCCATGATGGAGGAAAATAATTCAACCGGACTTCAACCCCAGCGACTGGACTCCCCTCCTCTTTTCAAACCGGGATCTCCGTCCTTCTCGTCTTCTCCACACTGGCCGAGCTTCTCGAAATAAAAGGATATCCCCGTTGATCCTCTCGGTCCCAATACATGGAAAAGTACCAAAAAGTCTCAAACCTATTGTATTGGTACGGTTTAATCCTAAACTTTTCGATTCGACCAATTAGTCCTAAACCTTTTTGCATTATTACCAATTCAGTCCATCCGGCCAAAATCGCTAACGTGGATGCTGGCTGTGACACGTAGGACGGCCGAAGGAGCTGAGGTGGACGTTTTTAAATATTTATTGATTATTTTTCCTTTTTTACTTTCTTATTTAATTGTCTCCCTCATTCGTGTGTACAACACCACAACGCTCCAAATGACGAGAAAAGATGACTAATTCCACCACCAATCTGCAGATGCGTACATCAGGGAAGAATCTGGAGCTCGTGAACAGACACTTTCTTTTCTTTTCTTTTTTTGTGCGGGGTCGAATGTGAACAGATACTAGAAGCATTGGACAAACAAGAAAGACGTCGAGACTTGAGAGTTATCCTTCAAAGTTCAAACAAGCAGATCAAGAGTAGCTCCCTGTGGAAACATAAAATCTGAAGCCCCAGATTCTTCCAAAATCAAGAAAATCAGTTCCCCAAAGACTTTTGCAATCAACGATTGTTGCCGTGAAGCAATTGAAACAATTCGACATCAGGTCTCGCCAAGTAGCTGGAGAAAATCAGTTGAGCAGCAACAAAACAAGGAACTTACTCCGAGAAAATTTTTCCAGCAGGCAACCCCATTTCTTGGACGGAAGAATGGGTACCACCATAAGCATTGAATGACAGGCACAAATAAACTTTCCAGATTCCACGAAGCTGTTCAAGCAAAAATGCAGCTAGGAAAACCAAAAATAAAATAAAAAAAAATCAAACTCGCGAGAGAGCCCGAAGGTTGCCTTGATTTCTTCATGGATCTGCTCCATCTTATGGCTCGTCTGCAACTCACTCGCCATCCCCTGTTTGCCGATAAAGCCTCGACAAACTTAACCGAGCAACCCAAATTCCGCCAAAAAAAAAAATAAACTGAAGGCACCGACCGAAAACCCTAAATGCACCAGATTTCAACTCGTGGCCACGATGTCCTCGCCCAGGGCCACTGCCGCTGCACGCAAGGTCGCGAAGGCCCTCGCCGACCATTGAGGGCTAGCCAATCCACACCGGCAGCCAATGTGCAAGGAAAAGAACAGAATGAAAAAAATTAAAATAATAATAAAAGGAAAAAAACATTTAAAAATGTCCACCTCAGCGCTAGCCGTCCTATGTGGCACCGCCTTCATCCACATCAGCGATTTTCGATCAAAATTGGCCGGAAGAACTGAATTGGTACCAATGCAAAAAGATTTACAATTAAACTGATTCAATAAAAAAATTTAGACTAAATTGGTATCAATACAATAGGTTTAGGATTTTTTTTTTGTACTTTTCCCTCCCAATATGACATCACTTGGAACGCCAGAAGTCAGGCGTCATGTAGGAGAACAGCCACTCTCCCTCCCGGAGGAGAGAGTCCTTTGCCGGCGTCGTCACACAGTTGAAGAATGCCTCCGCGTGACGCTCGGCTTAAAACTTCATATGATCCACAAATTCTGTAAGGAAGATGGGCTACAAAATGCAAATATCATGGGTCACTGAGAAGTGATTAATGACGCCCACACCTGGGCAAGGGTAAACATAATTCACATCGACTTTCTGCAACGTAATTGGCATTGTTCACCGCCATGTCATCCATCATTTGCTGAAGAGAAAGCTTACTTGTTAGAAAATTGCTCTCTGGGAGGAGCCAGGGAAGGTTAGGCGATGGCTGGCGTGGGTTGCGCGCAGTGCAGGCTCTTGCCCAAATCTAAGGAGGGCCTGCAATCCGCAACTCGAATGTCATCACCCGGCAGGCAGCGGCGTACGGTTATTATTCCATTTTTTTTTTAAGTTAGCTTATTTTCACATAATTTAAATAAAATTCTACTAAAACTCGCATGACCAAAATAACATCAGTTTTGGACTATACTTAATGTTTTAAACCATGTCGCGCCATGTAGGAGAAACAAAATAATAAAAAAGGCTACATAAGTATTTTCGTTAGCCAAGTTGAATGGAATCCACTGAAGGACTAATTGCATCAATTGGATAAGTTTTAAGACTATATTGCGCATTTTGAAAGTTTTATGATTGCACCTTCGGGACAATTTTTAAGGCTTTGTAGTATACTTATATCATATTTTTTAGCTTCCCAAGTAAACGAAGCTGGAAAAAAGAAAACAAAAAGTTTTGAAGAAGCCTTGAGTTCTTGATTGTTCCGTGTCCTCAAAAAGGGGCAAGCTTTTTGTGCCAAGACTGTTGGTTGAACTTGCAAAAATGTCAAAACTAACGCTCTCTTCTTCTTCTTTTTTAAATTTTCGCCAAGCTCCAAATATTATTCGAATTATTAGAAATTAGAGAATATCATATCTGAATCTAGGCGTCGTGGAAGTTTCAAATGTTTAAGATAATATATATATATATATTATATATATATATATATTTATTTATATTTATATATATCTCGAAATGTGCATGTTCCCAAGCTGCGGAAAATAACAGAACAAAAAAAGTCAAAATAAAGATCACTCAATGAACGCGTAATGAATGTTAGTAACATTGATTAACTATGGGTAGAATGGAAAACAAAAATTCAGCTGGTTAATTTACATCTAGTATTTACACGTACAGGCAAGTAAGAATTACTCTGTACAATTGGGCATCTATACTTGCCTGAATCTTTTCAAAGACTCCCGACGGTCGCCTGAAAAATACAAGTACGTATTCAGTGAGAAGACCTCGACCCACGCAGACGTCATGGCTGAACATGTCCCTTGGCAGCGGCAAGCTGTTTCTTGAGGTTGAGGACCTCAATGCCATATGATGCCAAACGATCCTTGAGCTTTCCTGAAGCCTCCTCGTACTTTCTGTTCATCAGGTCTTGTTCATTCAGCGCTTCGGTGCATCGATATCCATGGCATCCAACTTTGCCTGGCGCCCCCCGTAGTCTCATCCTCAACTTTGCTTTTTCCTTGCCATTGTTGACTTCTTGCTGTTGTTACCATAAGAATCAGATGACAGTATAAATTATTGTGATACTTGTAAAGTTAAAGCTTGAAGCCAGAGGAACTAAACAGGAAGCAGACAAGCCTTTCTATCGTTGTTCCCCCCTCTTGTTTTGACATTCTAGGCTAAAATGGTCTAGATTCTGATT
>JAGVVM010014830.1:0-12414 GCA_019149425.1 Psidium friedrichsthalianum
TTTTTAGAAAGGGGCGAGAAAAGGCCAGATGTTTTATTTGGGTGAAGATAGGACTAAACGATGTTTGATAAAGGTCGGAATTTTGGCATCACGTAAAGTAAAACATGTAAAAAAGCACGTAAATATGGAGTTGAACCACTGAGTCTCGGTAGCACGTTTCAATTGTAATACTCCGCTGTTAACCCCTGCAATTGCACGGAATCGGTTTTTGGTCGAGTTTAAATCCATTTTAGGTTAATTCCTAAGGTTAGATACAAAATTAAGCAGCAATATAACAACAATTGTAAAGATAGATGCAAAATGTAATTTTCAATGTATAAATAGGTTTGTTGCTTGGACATCAGCTAATTGATTTTTCCATCAATCTTTAGTTTATAATTTGAAATCATTGTCATAAAAAATTATTCATAGTCCAACTCCAAAGGCTATGCTTAATTAGAAGTTGTCACTTGCTTTAAATTGTTATTTTCTCAACAAATACTATGTGAATTTCTATTACATGATTATTTTTATGATTCAATGCTTTGATTAAATACTTCGCTCAATTGTAAGATATATTTTTTACATATATTTGATTACAATATTAAAGATTTTAACTAAGGTATTTAACTGGATTGATGTTCTATAATATTATTTTTGTCCTTTTACAATTAAAATGCCTACGATGATTGTAAGGGTCTTGGGTAGTTCTTCGGGGATATGGTTTTTTTTTTTATTTTTATTTTTTTTTTTTTTTTTTTTTTATTTTTATTTTTTTGTCTTGTTTTTCTTTTCCAAATTTTTTTTTTTTCATCATTACCTTTTCTTCTGTTGTGATATTTTTTTTTGTTATTATGTTTTTATTTTTTATTTTTATTTATTTATTTTTTTATTTTTGATAAGTTACATTTTTTGTGTTTTTTTTTATTTTTTTTTTTTTTATTGTTTTGAAAAGGCATTGTTTTATTTGGGTGGGACTAACTCGATTTTTTTAAAGTCGAATTTTTGGCATCACGTAATAAACTGTAAAAATGTTTTCAATATGGAGTTGAACTCACTTGGTCTCGGAGCAAGTCTTCCATTGTATAGTACTCGCTGTGATACCCCCTGCAATTGCACGGAATCGGATTTTTTTTGGTCGAGTTTAATATCATTTTATTTTTCATTCATATGTTTGATACAAATTAAGCATTTAATTTTTTCTTTTTTTTTATTGTTAGATGCAAAATTTTTTTTTTCTTTTCTATTTGTTGCTTGGACATCAGCTAAATTGATTTTTCCTCATCATCTTTATTTTATAATTTTGAAATCATTGTCATAAAAATTATTCATAGTCCAACTCCAAAGGCATATGCTAATTATAGTTTGTCACTTGCTTTAAATTTGTTTATTTTCTTCAACAAATACTATTTTGATTTCCTTATTACATTGATTATTTTATGATTTCAATGTTTGATTAAATACTTCGCTCAATTGAATAATATATATATATTTTACATTTATATGTGATTACAATATTAAGATTTTAACTATGTATTTAACTTGGATTTGATGTTTTCTTATAATATTATTTTTTGTTTCCTTTTTACAATTAAATGGCCTACGATGATTGTAGTCTTGGGTAGTTTTCATTAGTGATATTGTTCATACTCAAAATTAACCAATTTTTGATTATTACTGACATGTTATAGACTTAGTCGATAAAAAAAAGAGTTTTCTCATCTTCGAACAAAATTAGAAGTAAATTAAAGAGAATCAACAACTCGCCATTGAGGTCATCGACCATACGCAACATGAGGACACCTTGAAATTAGTCGATCAAGTCATCAATATCTATAGTAAGCAATCGAATAGCCATTGGTTGATTATTTCTATTGCCGATACTATAGGGTTGTTGTAGACAAGTGTTGCTAGATAATACGATAGCGCAGAGTAAATTTTTATGGATATTGTAACTTCTCGTAACCACTAGGAAGTTATTTCTTTTTCAATAACAGTTTGTAACCTCTATTTGTAACCTCTATTTGTAATGGTTGATTGTGGACTTTAAATAGTCACATTATACTCTTTCTAAGTCCCCCAAACAAGCAACAACAACCTGTAGTTTCTAGATATCGTGTTGTTGATTAAATTTTGGCGTATATCTTAGTTGAGGCTTTTGTCATAGATTAAATTCCCGACGCTTTATCTTTATGTCATATAACTTTTTCATTGATTAAATTCTGGCAAAACTTTTTATGTCATCGCACTTCACAGTAGATTAAATTTCATTGAAGCATATATGTTCTTTGTGCTCTATTGACAAGACTCTTGTGTGTGATTGCCTCTTAATAAAATCGAAGAATGAGTTTCAATGAAACATATTTTGTTCTTGATCAAATTTTAGTGAAACATCTTTTTGACACATTCAATGGGACAACTTGTGATTTGATTTAAGAAAATTCAACATTAAGAATAAGGAATCATCCATAGCCTAACAATGCCCGCGGTTAACAATCCCAATGGAAATGAAAGGGCTACGCACTCCGAATCTCCAGCCGCTAACCAAGCGACAAAGAAGGCCAACGCGAGGGGGAAGACCTTCCCCCGACGTGTCATTGGAGAACAATCGAAAGAAGTTGCATCAAATCCTCGTTTGTTGGCCATCATGAAGAGATTGTTCAAAAAGTAGCAGAACGATATGGCCTATTACATTTTAAGTCACATGTTTGACATGATCACGACAATCATCATCAATGTCGTGATTAATGTTCTCTCAAGGTCAGGATCATCTAATCAACCAGCAATATCCTATCCAATGGTGACAAAGTACATTCCTATCCATTTTTGGATGCCAACAATATTAGTGAACATAGTCAACCCCCTAGAAGAATTATGCAAAGGCCTGACTCTTCTAACCAAGGTCACAATTATAATAGTAATCTGGCTGATGTTGGTCAAAATAACTAAATTGGTGACAATAATTTGGTATATCAAATTGGTCAACATGCAATTCAATTACCTCTTGAGTCCAGTGGTTTCACCCAATGTGAATATTCCTAATAGCCCTAACATGCCGATTGATGTTAATAATTCCGCAAGACCAATGTTACCGCGAAGAGGGAAATGGCCAACCAAATCCACAAATGAACTAACATGGTTTGTCGAAGAAGTTCTTCAACAATTGAGATTAGATAGAGGCATTATCATACATGTTTACAAAAAACCACATCCTAAATGGGTGAATAGCGAGCCTTTTTCAAGAGCTTTAAAATCCCTGAAGTTGGCATTTTTACCAATGAAGATGAACAATCGACCATTGGATATATTAGTTGACTAACAGCCAAGTGCAGAAAAGCATGGATAAATGAGTTTTTGAGACTTTGATTATTTCCCTTGTCGTTGTAGAAAAGACTACTTTTACTTGGTACAATAATTTACCACATAACTCAATGTGTAACTGAGTAGAGATGGAAAGACGATTTCATTCTCAATTTTATAGAGCGACATGAGGCATCAATTGTTGATCTGGCCATACTCTATCAATCCAATAATGTGTCCGTCAATGAGTTTGTTGCTCGATTAAAAAAGGTAAGAAATAAATTCCTTACTTCATTCTTAGAGAAAGAATTCACGAATTTAGCTTTTAATAGATTGAATATATTAGAGAAAGATTCAATGGCCAATGCTCTATCCATGTATTCCAATTGGCAATGAGAGTGTCCAAGTATGAGCAACTACCTAAGGACAAAGATAGAGGATCACATGAAGGTTTTACAGAAAAACGTGGCTTCCGTGGAAAAATATAAGCCGGAGGATGAATCTGACCACAATGAGAATATTATAGTTGTTGTGGAAAAAATGGCGCTCAACAAGTCTTATGTTTGTCGATCCATAAAGCCTGCCAAAATAAAAGAGGCAACAATGGTTAGGCCTAAAGACACTCAAGCTCACTCGTTCAATATCGATAACTCAGACAAAATCTTCTACTTACTTTTGCAAGATGGCCTAATTAAATTGACTAAATGCCAAGTAATTCAACTAAGGAAGACTTAGTAAACAAAAAAATTTGTAAGGGACACCATTCATTGAGCCAAAATATAGTTAATTATATTGTTTAAAAATAAAAATAATTTTAAGAGACAATTTGGCAAGAAATAAAATAAAATTAGCTAATAACAAGGGGCCATATGTTCACTTTTTTGATTATTTGATATAATAGAATCGAACAACCAATAAATCACTTCCTTACTAAAAAAAACGACCGATAAATCATTCAATTTTTTTTAACGGGCATATGTTTACATAAAAAAAATGACATATTTTTTTGTTACTATCAACACGTAATAGAATTAGTCGATGAGAGCAAAGTTTAGTAATTTTATGAATTATCGGTAACTTGAAGAGAATTGGCAACGCATCATTAAAGTCATCGACAATGTATTGATGAGAACCTTGAAATTGATTGACGAAATCATTGATATCGACAACAAGCAACCAACTCGAGGGTAACTAATGGTTGGTTATTTATATTGCCATTTAAAATTGTTTTAGATAAGTGTTGCTAAATATAGGAGAATAATTTCTTGTGAATTATGTAACTCCTGATGACTACTAGGAAGTTATTTCTTTTTTAGTAAATGTGGCAACTTCCATTTGTAGCCTCCATTTGTAATGTAGTTTTTAAATAATCACATTATTCTCATTTATAAGTCCCCCTCCCAAGCGAACAAAGAACAAAAACCCATTCTTTACTCATTTCTATAAACAATTGAGTCCATATGTCAATTTTAGCTGGAAATCGCTAATGCGGATGTTAACCGTCTTATGTAGCACGTCCAGCACTAATTTTTCCCTTCTTTGCTTTTTTTTCATTTTTCCCTTTCCTCTTCTTTTGTATTTGTTTTTTTTTCCCCTTTTTTACCACTACCAACCATCATTGGGCCTCGTCAATGGCATAGGGAGGTTGCCAGCCTCAAGCGAGGGACACTCAGTACTTGACTAGTGAGGGTTGCCCTCGCTAGGCCGAATACAGGCATCCTCACATGAGGGCGGCAAAGGGAAAAAGAGAAAATAAAATAAAATAAAAAGGAAAAAGGAAAGAAGAAAATAAAATAGTAGTAGATATTTGAAAATATTACAATATAGTTAGATATTATCTGCGCCAGTGATTTTTTGCCAAAATTAGCCAGATTGACTCAATTGGAAAAATATAAAAAGGTTTAAGATTTAATTGGTATAATTAAAAGGTTTAAACCTAAATTGGTAAAAGTGCAATAAATTTATGACTTTCTTGACAATTTTCCTACTTTTTATGTCATCACACTTCATTGTAGATTAAATTCCGTTGAAGCCTATTTTTTCTTTGTGCTCCATACATAAAACTCCTATTTGAAATCAACTGTCTCCTATTAGTAAAATCGAAGAATGCATTTCGGTGAAAGATACTTTGCCGTAGATCAAATTCCCGGGAGACAGATATAAATGATACTTGCCCTTCAGTCCAATTGTTATTGGGCAAGCTCCAATGAGAAGCATAAGAGCTTTCGAATCATTTTATGTATAAGCATACATACGGATAAACATACGTAAATAAGCACTCAAGTGCATAATTGACTTTGGTATATTCCCACTTTCTCTAGTGTCCGAGCCTCAGTAATTATGATTTCTACTCGTTTGCTTGCTTACATTTTCTTTGTTTCAGTTCATAAAGCATTGAACGGATTTCTAGAAAGCCGGGGCCAACCCGGACTAGATACTCCGAGTAATTAATTTTATATTGACAAAAGTCAACGCCAAGTCACAAGCCAAGTTTAGTCGACTTTTTTACTGAGTTTTGATGGGCTTGCCCGAAGATATATTGATAAAGTTTGGTAATAAAGAAACATCAAAACAAAATCCTCATTGAAAGTAAACGTGGGTCCCCAAAATTTGATAATTCTAAGATCACGCAGTTGAATTAAATGTGCTGACTATTCTTCGATTAATATTTTTTTACTATGGAAAGTACGGTAGCAACTTGAAATCATTTAAAAATAATATGTATCATAGGACAAGAGAAATTAATTATTTTATGGATTTTTATCCATCTATTATGCGGAAGCGAGGTTATTATATTTTAGGTATCCGCTTCTCTTGTTTCACTTAAATATCTTTTGATATCGCGGAAGCGAGGTTATTATATTTTAGGTATCCGCTTCTCTTGTTTCACTTAAATATCTTTTGATATCTTATTTTGAGTTAAGATATATTTTATTTGTGGAAAAAATAAATTTTAAAAATCAAACAGATATACATATCTTAATTACAATCACTGATATTATTACTTCTAATCTCCCTTTATTTTATCATTCTCATTTCATAATAATATGATTTTATTAACACCATTTAAAACATATTTTAAAATTTTCAAATTCAGCAATCCACTAATAACTGTCAACCTTTTAATTGCGGCTACAAAGACGTGCAACTTTACACGTGCAAGAATTCTAATAGTTAATAAAAATACGATAAATATTTATCGACTTGGTAAAATTTAACAATGTACTAGTTAGCTTAAACTTTAGCTAAGAAATGAAAAAGACTTGAACGTTTAGGTATTTTTCTGGTAAAAGATTTATTATTCCCAACTTTTCAATTATTGGGTATGAAAGTCATAAGAAAGTTCTATTCAAAAGCTTAAATTTCAAGGTGAAGTAAGACCACGTGTGTATAAAAAGCATATAAAGCCTATTATCAAGGGATGCAGGCCAGATTTGGAGCAATACATGGAATTCGATTAATAGAGGGGTGAACGCACGAGAGGTGAAACATCTGACTTTGATACCTTATTAGAAGGTCCAACCCAAAAATTTAATATATATATATATATATATATTAAGAGCTTATAAATCTCACCAACAAGAGAAGTTGGGTATTTTGAATGATAGTATCTGGCATTGTTAAGGAAGCTAGTAATCCAGCCAAAAAATAATGATGAACCATTTACCAAAAACCATAACTTGTATAACTTAATTTATTTTTCTTCAATGGTGGGTAAATATTATCTTTCCTAAGGACAGACGATCCTTTGCTGCTCCATAAATAGCTAAAAATCTTCCGGGCGTATTAAGGACCAAAATTCAACATGGAATGGTCCTTGCAAGCTACAATTGATATTCATGGATGAAGGAAACTTATTCCTAAGAAACCGTAGTGGAAGATCAAGTCCAGAATAGTTGATACACTGATCGAAGAGTACGTCACAAAATTTGGAGCGTATCTTATTAGTTTTCACAGATTAAGAGTCGGCCTTGCAGATTCGAGAGCCCTTGGAGTGTCGTCGTTCTCTGTTGTTCACTTCGTTGACAGAGGGGAAAAACTAACGATCGTTCTATTTTAGAGAGATGATGATCCTCCTTGAAAAGATACGTATCTTTTCAATATATTTCAAAACTAACGATAACTGCTCAGTGGCGGTTATCTTTAGTGGGCATGGGGTGTGGTTCCCTACATGAGCGTCCTCGCAAAACCCCATGCATCCCAACATCTCCCACTCGCACATGTAGGGCAAAACAGCTCCCACTTGCCCACGGAGGACTAACAACTTCCGCTTACCCACGGAGGGTTAAACATGATTCTCTCTTCTCTGCAAAGTTCATATTGACAAATAATCCGTGCAACCAGCATACATTGAGAGCTCGTTGCTATACATCTGTTAAGAGTATATAGCAACTCAATATTGGACATGATCATTAGTAGATTTTCGTATGCTGTACCCTTGATCGATTAGTCACACTTACATATCCCTCTCTTGATCTCTTTTAAGTATGATGTGTTATATTCACAATTATGATTATACAAAATAATCCTAACAGACCGATCTGTGAATATAAATCTATAATGTGACGTAAAACTCCAAATCGATCTTCCTCTTCCATTAAATCTCTTAATCTCAATCTAGCTCGCTTTTCTAGAAATGTTCCTTTAGATCGAATCAATCTCATGACCATAGGCAACACTCTAAGATAGCGAACGCTAAATAGAAATCTCGAGAATAACGAAGAGTCGTGAGGGCACCAATTGAGGAACACTTATCCTCGAGAGTTTCACACAGCTTATAAAGTTGAGATCTTAAACTTTTACCAACTCTCATTGGTCGAATTTCTGCATACGTAATATGAAATACGTATTACGGTATTTTCTCCTTCCCTACGGAGCGTATGTCTTTTCATTCAATACCATACAGATAGTGTAGACACTCTTAATGTCTAACCTGAGTTCACGTAACTACCTTACTCAAAAGTATCCATCAGAACTCACATCTGGCAATGAAGACAAATAAAGTGAAACATGTGGGTTATTTCACTTTCGGACATAATGACTATTAAGTCCTCATCTTAACATCATGTTAAGGCGACATTTATATTTTAAGTTCGAGCTCTCAATTATTACCTAGATAATGAACTTAAAATTGTCTCATTTCTATTTATCACGCAGTAAATAGAAGCGATTGCCCGTGCGAGTGGGCCAATCTTTTATCTGTCCGACATACCTTCTCAACACAAAGCACCAAGCTTTAACATCCATAAATATTAAAAAAATTCACAGGCAATAATCTCAAACTTCATTAATAGTGAACTACCAGGGAAATTACAATATCCAGTATATCACATTCTACGCAATCCAAGAGATTTCACATGACTATGAAAAACATCTCTACGAATTGGTTTCGTCATCGGATCTGCTAACATTCTATGCGTAGATATATACTGTACGTTCACTTCCTTTCGTGCAACTACATCCTTAACATAGTTATACTTAATGTTTATGTGTTTGGTCTTACAATGGAACTTTGGATCTTTGGTGTAAGCTATCGTTGCTTGGCTATCACAGTATACCAAAACTGGAGTATGCTTTCTTTTCTTAACTCTATAGTCTTTGGCACGATGTCCAGATTTTTCCTAGTTGTTGCATTTGTCAGTGAACTTTTTCTGGTTTTGAGTGGATCTATCTCCAAACGTCTTCCTCTTCTTGTTGGGTTTCGATTCTCTTTCAACAAAGTTGGCCCTTGAGACCTCCAGTTTGCTACCAACTTTTTTTTCAGAAAGTCTATTGTCTTCCTCGATCCTCAATCAAACAATCAGGTTTTCAAGTGATAATTCCTTTCTCTTGTGTTTTAGGTGACTCTTGAAATCTTTCTAAAATGGTGGCAACTTTTCAATGAAGGCAACCACTTGAAATGATTCACTGAGAATCATATCCTCAACATGAATGTCATGCATAATCACTTAAAGTTCTTGGACTTGACTTAGGACGGTTTTGAAATTGACCATCTTAAAGTCCAGAAATTTATCGACTATGAACTTCTTCAATCCGGCATCTTCCGTTTTGTATTTCTTGTCTAGACTGTCCCATAATTCCTTAGCCATTTTCAACGGGCTATAAACATTATACAGGGTATTATCCAGACCATTGAGAATGTAGTTACAACATAGGAAGTCAGAATGCTTCCACGCATCTACCGCAGCAAACTTTTCATTTTCTATCTCTCCCTCATCCAACTTAAGAGCATCATCGGTGATAAATCTTGCCATGTTCAAAGTTGTGAGATAGAACAACATTTTCTATTACCATCTCTTGAAATCAGACCCATTGAACTTTTCTGGCTTTTCTCCATAAGCTAGAATAGATGCAACAGGCGTTATTGATGTCGAAGCCATTTCTGTTACAAAAACAAAAATGATTGGGTGAGTGAATATACGATAACATGAGTAATACAATTTTCGAAAAATAACAACCAAAACTATTGGACTAGCAACATGCGATGATGAGACATGAAAGAAGCAATTTCTTAAAATATAAACATAAATTATTGGAAAAGGGTGTATAGTGAAGACCTCAGAAATGAATAGACAAATTCAATTGATTGCACTACTAATACCAAAGCAAATGATCATAAGACAACACTTGACAAACGCACTTGAAAGCGAACACAGGATAGAAAAAAATTCGTCTTAAGATTATAGTTGAACCTATGTGTGTTCGCAATATCAAAATAAGATAAGTAGACAAACCTGAATCAAGCGTAGATGAATAACTGATTAGATGATTGATCTAAACCAGATAAATTCACGTCGTGTCCTTAAGACGAATTTGTCACCTCCACCAGTACCAAAGGTTGTGTAGACAATCGCCTCCTAGGATAGAATGGATCACTATTTCGTTGAAGCGATACTTCTTCAATAAAATCCTTGGAACTCAATTTCGGAAATTATTGAAGAGATGAGAGTGAATGAATGGATGAATTTTTCGAAAACAGAAGGAATGCTTGTGTTCTAAAGAAATACAAATGTATTATATAAATGGTCCAATCGAAGGGTCACGAAGTCACCTTTGTTTGGTGCTCAGTTATTGCCGAATCAACACCTTTGTTCGGCTATCACCCGAAAAGAATAAAGAAATAAAAATTTCGAACGAATATGTCTACTCGGAAAAATAAAATCGATGGATTTAACTTGGACCCGAGCCCTACCGGACGGTGGTGTGCATGTGTGGACCGATCCGACTTTGTGCAAGACCTCTCTTCTCCACAAAAGTAGGGTGTCCCTTCGGGTTCAAACCCATTGGAAAGGCTCAACTATTTAAACCCAATTTTCATCTCTCTTCTATTCCATATGAGATTTTCTCAACCACACTTTCATTCATATTCTAAGAGCTTTTGGAACACCAAAATCCTAACATAGATCACAATGCTCTTCGTTATCTGGTCTTCTGACTATTTTGATGGAGAGAAATTACAAAATATAGAGAAGCAAGAAAACATAGAAGATGAATAAAAATCCAAAAAAAAAAAAAGGAGTTGCTGTAGAGATTCTAGAGACAAGTTAGAGCCAACCTAACAATCTGATCAGGCAGATAAATGTCAACGATATTTTCAAAGTCAACTAGTAAGCCTAAAAAATTAGGATTAGTCAATTGTCTCTCATGTCATGGGACATTGTAGCTCTCCTGATTTTTTAATCTTGGATTGAAAGCAAAAATCATAACCCTTAGGTCGAAATTTGTTGAAGGATCGAGATGTAGAATACTTGGCATGTCCTCCTCTTCAGGTCCATCAACTTTTCTTATGTTGAAGTAAAGACACACTTATATAAAGAAAAGATGTATTTCAATTCACGGTTAAAGATTTGGAAAGCGTCCTGTCCTTGGGATTGTAGTTGACCCAGAATTAGAACTAACAAAATAATAATAATAATAAAAAGATCCCCTCATTTAAATCTAAATTCTTTTTTTTCCAAATCCCCTTTAAAAATCTGAATTCAAGGTCTACTCATTCTAATCTGAAATCCAAATTTATTAAAGAAGCTCTCAAAAATGATTTCGCTTTTCCTAAAGAAGTTTTCCTTTCGGGACAGCCAACCATTTATTTCAAAGTATTGCTCTTGTATAATAAATCCCTTTAAGTACAAGAGAGCCTCAAAGATCAATCTTCAATTTTAAAATCTAATGATAATCCAATGTACATAAATAATCATTCAAACTACAGAGAATCAGATTCTTTTGAATTAATTTGATTGGTTATCGGCGCAAAATTTAAAAGAGCGACTGATCTTGTGCATCCGCTGTAATCAATAGCTGTCACAAATATAGGGGAGGGGGGGGGGGGAGGAGGGGGGGGGGGAGCGAGAGGAGGGGAGAAGGGGGGGTGGAGAAAGGGGGTGATGAGGAGGAAAGGAGGGGAGAGAGGAAAGAGGGGAGAGGGAGCGAGAAAGGGGAAGGAAAGAAGAGAGGGAGAGGGGGGGGAGGGAGGGGAGGGGAAGGGGGAAAAGAGAGGGAGAGAAAGAGGGGGAGGGGAGGAGGGGGGGAAGAGGAGGAGGAGGAGAGGGGGAGGAAAGGAGACGGGGTGGGAGAGGTGGGGGTTGAGGGCGGAGAGGGGAGGTAAAGGGGGGGGCGGGAGAGGGAGGAGGGGAGGAAAAGAAGGAGGAAGAGGAAAGAGAAGAAAAGGGAGCAGAGAAGAGAAGGAGGGGGAGAGGACAAAGGACGAGCGAAAAGGAAGAGGGAGGGGAAGGAGAGGGGGGGAGGGGGAGGGGAAGGGAGAGGGGGGGAGAGGGAGAAGGGAGAGAAGAGGGAAGGGAAAGGAAGAAGGGGAAGGGGGGGAGGAGGGGAGGGGAGGAGGGAATGGGGAGAAGAGAGAGTGAGAAGGAGGGAGGAAGAGAGGGGGGGAGAAGGGGGAGGGAGGAGGAGGAGGGAGGGGGAAAGAAAGAAAAGAAAGGAGGAGGGAGGAAGGGGAAGAAGAGGGCGGAGGGGAGGAAGGGGGGGGAGAAGGAAGAAAGGAGGGAGGGGAAGGAGAGGGGGGGGGGAGGGGAGAGGACGGAGAGGAGGCGGGGGGAGGGGAGGGGAGAGAGGAGGGAGAAGGGAAGGAAGGAGGGGGAGAGGAGGAGAAGGGGGAGGGGGGAGGGGGGAGGAGGGGAACGG
>JAGVVM010014831.1:0-15616 GCA_019149425.1 Psidium friedrichsthalianum
CGTTCGCGCTGCCGAGTTAAGTGTCTTGTACAACGAGCGTTGTGTATTTATTTTTTTGCAAATTCCTGTGCAAGCTCATCTGCTAATGTTCGGCCTCCGGATTTGGGCCATTTATGAACGATATTCTCACCGTCTTATAAAACACAAGTCAATTACGTATCTTAACTCATTCTATGTGTCTACATGTGAAATTCCTATGTCATAAAGTTACTCGCACCCTTACCTTTCTATTCGTTTTGCTAAGACTCTATTTGCTTCTGCAAAAATGGATGATTTTATCATATATTTTTCTTTTTTCTGAAAATGATAGATTTTTCGCTAGAAATATTGATGATGAAATATTGTCATTGTCAGATAACAATTTAAGCTTAAATATTTATTCATTTCTATAAGCGATGTAAATAACATTTTTAGATTTTTTTTTTCATGCATCAATTTTTCGTGAAATAAATAGTCTAAATATGCTAAACCCTCACCATAAACAATCAATTTTCATTTTTTGGGGTCAAGCATAAAAGCAATTTTTTTTTGGTCAGACATAAAACAACCAATATAACAAGCTGATGGACAAAAAAAAAAAAAAGAACAAGGTGATAAATCACAATTAATTAGCGGAGGCGGCTACCATCTATACGACGTTCGCCTTGCTTGAGAGAAACGCAGCGGAGCGAGGGCTTTTTGGTCCATGCAGTGAGAACCTAGGGTTTCACCGTGGCCTCAATATAAACAAGCACGAGTCGCCATTCCTCCGCCATCACTCGCCTAAGCCATTGCCGTCGTCCTGCTCACCGTCGGCCTCTCTCTCTTCCTCTGGTACCCTCTCTGTCTTCTCTGTGATAGCGTTCCTTCTCTTCGCGTTGACGTGTTATTGGATCTGCATTTGCTACTGATTCGTCAAACGGCGACTCTCGATTTTGCCGCCCCTGGTTCTTCATCCTAGAGCTAGCTAATGCGGTTTGTGTGAAATGTGAAGGGAACTAGTTCTGGACTGATCCTGCCTGCTCTTCCGCGTGCATGATGCTGGTTACACCTTGAGCTGTTTTAGACTAGCTTCTGTGCGTACTACGTGCTGGATTGCAACTTCTGCAGTAGTAGAGTCCTTTAGGTCCTGTAGGAATTTGGGAATGGGGTTCTTCATTGGATTGTCAACTGCACCGTGCATTTGTTTATTCGGGAAAATGATCCGTGGAAGTTACGATTGAGTTGAGTGGTAGATCGATTGGTTTGATTAGAACATCAGTAAAGTGCTTTGGGAAAGGAGAATTATCAAGCGCGGACATCCTTTTGCCTTTTGTACCTTTCCTTTGCTCGGACCGGTGCATAATTTTGAGTGTTAATTGCTATTTGCTAAGTAAGGTTTGCTGTCGTTTCGATTGGATAGAAATTCGGATGGGGCACATTGCCTCCACTTTGTCTAGGCCTTGTGGATTGTTTGTCTTTGTAAGGACTTGTATCCGCACTCATGGTGTCTATCACGCGTGTTTTCTCTCGCATTATATGATTCAATGTTTCTATTTAGATTAGATTTTTTTAGGAGGCAGCAGAAGAGAACTATGGTGCTAAAAAGCTTTGATGACATGAGCATCAGCTGTCTTTTGATGATTTATTTAGTTGGTTTGGTTGTAACTGATTGAATACTTGGATTGGTGTTTGAAGTCTAGAAAACGCCTTTCAAGATGCAGAACGAGGAAGGACAAAACATGGACCTCTACATCCCCAGAAGTGGTATGCGACACAGTTTTCTAACTTATATCTGATTGCTAGGAGGACATTTCTGATGCAGAATTTCTTTTGCTGCAGTTCTGCCACGAATAGGCTTCTAACCGAAGGACCATGCCTCTGTCCAGATCAACATGGGCACTTGGGTCCTGATGGTGTTTACACCAACCAATTCACTACTTTTGCGCTCTGCGGTTTCATTAGAGCCCAGGTTCCGCCTTCTTCCCTTCATATCGACATTTATGATAGTTGCCCTATTCTGTTATTCTTTTGGGTTATGTTTTTCAACTGTGCTAACTGGTAGTAACTAGTTGATATGTATGATAGTTCCTGGGTTCATTGATTTTGTGTTCTATTTGATTCCCTTTCTGTTGAAACATAGATGATGATATGGCGGCTTGTATTGGATAGTTTGTGTATTTTGATCTTTAATAGGCGCCTAATTATTATTTTCGTACTATGACCATTTTTTTTTTTGGTGTACTTTTTTTCCCTGAGAGTGGTGATGAAAGAACTTCCTACTGAAATGTTGTACGTATTCATATAAATGATTTTATTTCTGGTGATGTGTCTGCGTTCATATGTGACTGCATCACTTGTTCAAGGAAATCATGAGATCTTCATGGCAACTTAAAAATGGGCAGTGTGTGTTAACACTTGTTTCAGGCTGGATACAATTTAACTATTTTATCAGCACCGGTAGGAAGTAGAATTGTTGGACTAGCTTTAGGCTCGACCGCATTCCCTTTTTTAATTTTGCTCTGTTTACGTTGAAATTCTTGGGCATTGGATCCGCCTCTGAGCATGTGGAACTCATTTTGCAGGGTGATGCTGACAGTGCCGTTGACAGGCTCTGGCAAAAGAAGAAAGCTGAACTTCGTCAGTAATCTCATCACCCTTAAGAGGTGTATTCATTTTGATAGAGAGCAAAGATATGTCATGGTGAAATTGGGCTTTTTGTTAGCATATTTCAGTTCTGGAAACCGGTCATGTTGATTGTAGGAATACATGCAGACTTGTTTCTTGACAAACTTCTCTGCGGATTTAATGGTGGGAGGCCGGTTTTGGTTTACCCGAAGTTTATAACTGCTCAGGACTAGCAATTATCATGTATTGTTTTGATTGCTCGTGGTTTGCGCCAAAGTGTTCGTTTACTTAGTCGAACATTGGTTCTAGCTCTGGATCACCTGATTAGGATTACTGGAGGTAGGCTGAGCTGAAATAACTCACTCTTCATGCCATGAATGAAAAGGTTAAAGAAAGAACAATGTCTGACATCCATTCCCTTATGCTCAAGACAATAGAGTGAAGAAGGGTTTGCGTTTGCTTTCGCGCAATTGCTTATTTACACCAGGCCCGTGGTAGAACCATTCCTGATCTTTTGCAGAGAACAAAATCGTATCCGACGGACTGCTCTTGATATATTGAGACCAGTTTTCCCTTTCTATAGAGTGAAGGAATATGTAAATGCCCTTTGAAGGTTGATGAAACTATGTGGATCAATGGATTAATCATAAGGTAATGGCCAATGTCGAATCATACCATATATCTCGATCGATGACGGGTTTTGATCAAAAGGTCGACGCATACGAGGCGTCGTGGTCATATGTTCTTCAACGATGGAAGCCGAAATTGTCTTAACTCATGACAGTAGAAACGCATGACAGTGACATTCAACAATGTAACAAGAGCAATGCTCGTGGAGCCCCTGGAAAAAAAAAAGAAGTCACATTAGGATTATTGAGAAACAGCCTATTCTGGACTACTTTAGTTTTTGATAAACCAAGTCCCAGAAGCAATCATCAACCGCACACCGCGGAGTGGAGGCCGGAGTGGAAGTGTTGATTGAATTTGGAAAGTACTAAGGGTAGTCGAAAATTAGAAAGAGGCGACTCACCGCAATCATTTCTATAAGGACTTAAAGGCAAAGACATGATCCATCAAAAGATTCAAAACGGATAAAAATAAAGCGAGTTCTAGCTTTACAGTTCATGCTCATCTTTCTTGAAAATAGGCCAAGATTTAACCCCCGGTACTTGTCCATTAAAGCAAATCTGCATTCCCCAGAAATCAGGGCCTGGAGGAACATAAGGTGGCAAGGCAGGTACGGCAAATAGTTCTCGATTTAAAGTACACAAACGCTATGTCTAATCATTTGACCAAGTGACAGCGTCATTTATCGACATTTTCATCACGAAAAAAAACAAAAATAGCTGAACGCCACCATATCAGTATGTCATGTGATCTAGTTCTTGCGAAAAATTAATGATTAATACTACGAAAAACTCCAAATTGATATATTTGTGATAAATTTACTCCAAACTAATTTTTTGACCACGAAAACTCTAACCGGTACACCCATAACTAACGAAGGGTAAGGGCATGAATGATAACTTGCAAACCTATTCCAAAAACAGGTTTGGAGCATAAATTCGTTTGGAAATGCAATTTCATTTTTCTATTTATAGAACAATTTTTTTTTTCAAAAATAAGTTCGGAACAAAAATGAGAAGTTAAAATTTTCAGCTTTTCTGTTTCTGAAATAGAAATGAGAAATAAGGATTCTTCTCAATCCTTACTCCCTCTCTCTTGCGTTTGCAGTCCGCTGGTTACTATTTTGCTGTCCGCCGGTCGCCGTTCCCCCATCCGCTATTTGCCATTCCCCCATTCGTTGATCTCTGTTTCGTTGGCTATATCCTCCAATTGCCGGTGCACCGGCCTTCCGTTTGCAAGCCAATTTGTTGTTTTGTCGTTGATTCGCCATCTGTTGTCCACCGGCAGCCGGCCACCCTGGAAATTATATGCTTTTATCAAATGACCTTTTTTTCCTAGAATATAAATTTGTGTCATTATCAAATGTATTTATTTGCTAAAAAAGTTGTCCATAACTAGAAATAAAAAAATCTTTTCTACCAAAGAAATTGATTCCATAATCATATTGGCTATCATTTGCACTCTAAATATCTCAAACTAGTACACCTTTCAACTGCCACGTGTCATCTAACTCACCAATTTGGCTGAAATTTTACAAAAACTAATGGGGGATCAATTTATCACACATGTATCCATTTGGGATTTTCGTTATATTAGTACTAAAATTAATCACTCTTTCTATTACGAAAAACTTTCATATGTAAAGTATCAACATTCAAAACTTTGCTATGAAGTGGATTATCAATTAATCTATGAATAGTTTATAGAAGGAGACAAATTTATCCATGTATACTTTTGTTGTCGTTGACGTGTTGTTTTTTTGGTTGATACCATGGAAGTCTCTAAACTGGTATACTTGTGATAAATTTTTTTCAAACTTATTTTTTTACCAAAAAAAAACTAAACTGGTATGCTTGTGACAAATTTATTTTAAACTATTTTTTTCACAAAAAATCCTAAATTAGTATATCTGTGATAAATTGACCCCAAATTATTTTTTGATCACAAAAAAAATTCTAAAATGATACACCTATGACAAATTTACCGCAAATTGAGATTCCCGTAACAAATTTACCCATCGTTAGTTTCTGTTAAATTGGGTTAATACCATGAAAATCCCAAATTAATACACTTGTGACAAAATGGTACATTCATCAAGTATCACACGTCATCCAACCAATTGTCGTATGTCATCTAACTAAAAAAATATGATAGTATTAACGGAGAGTAAATTTGTCACATATGTATCAATTTGGAGTAAATCTGTCATCGATATACTAGTTTAGCATGTATACCAATTTGAGATTTTTTTGGTAAAAAAAATTTAGAGTAAATTACCACAAATATATCAGTTTAGAATTTTTGATGATATCAACCCTTCCTTCTTTTTTTTTTTTTTCAAAGGAAGTAATGGGTAGTCGCACCGAAAACATTGACGGGATGAGGGCCGCACGTGGATAATTTTATTTCCCTGCCGATGATATTTCTAAGAATTACACTAAATTATTTCTTGTGTTTGTAGATTTAACTACTTCTGCTTTTAATATTTTTAATATTTTTTTGTTACATTTGGGATTTGGCTTTTTTTTTTTTTTTTTTTGAGGGTGAGCTACGTCAAGTCCTTAAATGCAACGACATGTTGTCAGCGGGAGAGGACCCCCACCGGCCCATACCAGCGGAGAGAAGAAGATGAATACCAGTAAAGGAAAAATAAGAGAAAATTCCGATTTGAAAAAAAAAAATAAATTGCAAAATGATGTTGTTCATTCGAGATCGTCACGCGAGACGTTAGCCATGTCATGCAAAACGGGCAATTCTGATTGAACCCTCACGTCAGCTCTGTTGATTAGAATTCTTTCAAGAAAGGGAAAAAAAAAACTGCCTATAAATTAATTATTTGCCATGAATCATACCTTATGGCTTCTACATCAGTTAGCGATAAGCAATTTCGAGTTTCTTACGGCTTTCACATGAAATCTGAAATCTACTTGTCGGAACAGATTCCTTATATTTTTGGAACATGAAACCTACTCATTATACCTTGAAGCCTAAAACCTAGAACCTATTCTATTACAGGTTCTAGAAACGATTCCAAGGCAATCAGGAACCTAACAATTTCTTTTCTTTTCTTTTTCATTTTGAGTTAAGTAAAAATGAGAGTGAACGTAACAATTGTTAAGGGTCTGTAAAAGCGAATTGTGAAATCATAAGGTCTTAACAACCGCCGAATTACTTAGAAAAACAACATCCTCAATAAATAGGGACCCCAATAAAAGACCATAATGCGAGATCAACTAAACAAGTCCAATTTGGCGTAAGCCTTATGCAAATACAAATTTATTAATTTATTGCGTCTAGTGTTCAAGAGTGAAAAAATGGAGAACAAAGACGATAATTGCAATCTACTTGTAGTCGACATCCACAAAAGATGAACATGTACAATAAAACAAATAATAAAAAGGTCAAAACATGTGACATAAAATCTAATCATGGAACTTCAGTCCTCAATCATCCATGAAAAATTTGCTCCAAAAATTACTTCTTTTAAGGTTTCACTTGGGCGGTTCCTGGTATAGGTTCGGATTTTGATATGGTGCCCTTCGGGAGCTGGGAACCGGACTTTTCTCTCAAGAATTTTGAACTGAACCAGGCATGTCGGTTCGGTTCAATTCTCTAGTTCGCGGTTCTACTCTAAAACCATGTTTACCCCTATAAATCGCAGCTTATTGTTTATAAAGTCTGAACAATTATTCAAAATGGACCGGCCTGATACGATTTTCAGAACATGGCTACAATTTCCGGGGGGCCAAAGGAAATTAAAAGTTCCCGGGAAGCTAAGTTGTAATTAACACGAAAGTTATTATCAAACATGCCTAACTTTAAATTATTCCTAACTCAAAATGAAGCGGTCTCTCCCTCGCGTCCCCTTACAATTACCAAGTTCCAACACTTTCCTATAATCTTACACAAGAAGTGTAAGCTCCCATCTCGAATGATCTCGACTAGCTCCATAGTTTTTCTCATTAACACAACTTATCACATAATCGAGCAAGCATTCGGATTCTCGTCGCTGAACATCTCGAACGAATCGGGCGGCGGCAAATGATAGGCGCTTGAATGATACGGCGGGTGCTCCTCCTCCGTGCCCGGATGCACATAAGCATGAGGGCTTGGCCCGTAATGCGACTCGGCGTAGTAGGCGCTAGGATTTGCTGTGTGGTTCGGTTGCAGATGATGGGCGCTCGAATAGTACGGTGGCCGTTCCTCCTCCATGCCCGGATGCACATAAGCATGAGAGCGCAGCGGCGGGTTTGGGCGTAATGCGATGCGGCATAGGAGGTGCTCGCGTTCGCCGTGTTGTAACTGACCGCATAGCTAGGATAGGCAGCGTGGTAACTAACCGCAATTTCTGGAGGCGCGGCGTGGTGACTGACTCCTTGCGCCGGAGGTGCATGGTGTGGCAGCCAGTACCGGTGCTCGTGATGAAGTGGAGCGGCATGATTAAGTGACACTAGAGTTGAACCTTGACCCTCCCCCCCGTGCTGAGACCTCGGGCCGGCGGGTCCTTCGTTAGAATGTGGCGGAGCCGGATGTTGACTGGCTCGCTGACGCGGACGGCTGCGATCCGCCGCATTAGGCTTTGGACTTTGACCATGGATCTTCTGTTGCTCGGATCCTGATCCAGTGGTCGCCAGTGCTTCACCGGAGCGTGCACCCTCCCCGTCCTCATTCTTCCCGTTTTGCCCTTGCTTTTTCTTCTTTTTACCAGCAATGCCATTGCTGCCACTTTTCTCGGCGCCACCCTCACTCTCACCAACAAACGGCTGCTTCTCGGCCGCCGGCCGGTCACCGACAGATGCGGTCGCATTCTCCTCCCCCTCCCGCTGCACGTCTTTCGCTTCGGCACCGGCTCTATCGGTTGCAGGTTCACTGTCTTGGGTTGCTTTTTCTTTACTAGCTTCTTTGCCACTGCCTTCGCTGCTTACTTTGTCACTTTGGGCTTGCCCTGGTGCTTCGGTTTTCACGTTCTGTCTCTCTTTTGGGCGCTCTTTAGGACTATTTGGGTCACTTTTTCTCTCTTTGTTCTTGGCTTTGGCTGGCTCTTGGGGCTTTTGAGGCCACGGGTCTGCGTTTTTGCCTTTTTTCTGAGTCTCTGATCAAAGTCTCTGCGTCTGTGTCCCCGGTCACAGTGACCATTTGTTGCTTTAGGTCGATCTCCGTCTTGTAAACACCTGTTTAGATAGATTAACATGCTAATTAGAGAGAAATTATAGACTCCGCATGCGCAGATATAGATAAACAATCATTCGGGTGTTGTAGTATGCTTAATCGTTCAGTTCTATGGGGTCTGTGCATTGAATCCGAGTAATCAAGACCGCACCGGACTTGCTAATTCAAAACTTTCAGACGGCTTCGCACCAGTTCGACTAGTTTGGTTTCATGGATCTAAAAGGATCCGTAAAAGGTTTTCGGGTACTACATTACTTACTAGTGAGCATAAGTCATAGCAAGATATGAAGCAGGTCTAATTGCCTTGTATTGGAAAGGAGAGGATAACTCTCTGTCTCTCTGTGGATAAGTTAGAGAATGATTATATGTCGAATTTTCAACTTGAAATGAATGGAAAATGAAAGAAAGTGAGGGAGAAAGAACTGTTGGATGCAGAATCTGAAAGGATGACATGAGAGGTCCTAAACCATGGTTGATCAGCAGAAAAAAAAACCAGTTCAGTGCAAGCTTTTCAGAAGATTTTGAATCTATGAGAATTCAAAATGGACCCTTTAATCAGTATAATCACCAGAACGATGAGAAGCATGTTGATGCTGACGCTTGAAGTAGAAAATCAAATGGATGAATCGATTATGATACACTGAAACATAACAGAAGAGCAAGAAGAGCTTGGGGCGATTGAGTTTTCAGTTTACCTGGAATCTTTCTTAGAACCTTTCCACTTTGCGCTTGCACCCTTCGCAGTGGATAGAGACTCTCAATACCGAAGTCTGTAAATCAGTTGCAGAGCAAAAATTCCAATCAGTTGTTGAACAAAAGCTGCTCTTTGCTTAATCTGGAGACTATATATTGTATTGTGATTGCATATGATTATGGTTTACTAACCTTAAGGTTTAAAGGCACTGAAGCTTCTTCCCCATCTTTTGTGCCTTTCTCCACTTCTGAGCTTGCCATCCTGGAGCACCAATGGAGAGGCTGCTCGTGAGAAGCTGAGAGAGAGAGAGAGAGAGAGAGAGAGAGAGGAGAGAGGGAGAGAGAGAGAATGTCGACGAAGGGAAGCATTTTAAAGGGATGAAATAGAGGAAAAAGAGATCTAGTGGGGCCTACACTGTTGAGTGCTTGATGGACTGGCATGATTAAAAAGCACCTAGTTAGGGATTAACATCAAGAAAAATCCTAAATTCGAACAAACCACAAGAAATCACAAATCGGTACACCTGTGATAAATTTACCATCTGTTAGTTTTCGTTAAATTTTACTGTCAAATTGCTGAATTATATAATACGTGGCAATTGATAGGTATACTAGTTTGAGATTTTTACTTTCCGTTTACAGTGTACTAGTTCGGGCTTTTTTTATAGTGTTAATCCACGGACGGAGGGTAAATTTGTCACATGTTGACTATTTTATGATTTTTAGTGGTCAAAAAATTAGTTTGAGGTAAGTTTATCACAACGGTACCAGCAAAGGTTCTTTGTGGTAAAAAAATTAGTTTGGGATAAACTATTACAAGCGTACCAATTTGGAGTTTTTGTGGCGTTAACTCTTAGTTAGGTGATAATTATCTCAAAAGGGTTTCTGAACTCTGCTAATGTCTTATCTTGGTGGCTTCGATGTTAACTGTGGAATCGAAAGAATTTTTAGCATTTCATGCTTTTCGATATGGGTAAGATACCTACCACATATTTCTTCTTTAAATGCAAAAAAAAAAAAAAAAAAAGCAACTTTAGTGGATGAACCACAGCTTTAGTCTACTTAAAAGATGATTGTTCCAGCTGGCTAACTGGTCCCCGCTTGAGCACTCAAGGAAAAGTATGCGACAAGGGTCTTAAGTTAGTGCAATACATGCAAAATTGTCGTATGACCAGCAGGGTATGCTTCTGCTCTTGCAGTGGAAGTACTTGGACAGTAAGCAAAGCTGAAATGAAATGTGTACTTTCTGAAGTACTTTGTTGCTGATGAAAACTCAAGCAAAACAAAACTGAGGTGAAGAAGAGATCTTTTGGATTGGTCTGCTTCAAGAAACTGAATGGAAAACCCAGATCAGTTTAACAGCGGACTATTTCGGGATCAATCTATTGAAACCCCATGAAGCTGTGATAGATGAAACTTCACTCTCCGTTTAACGATTACGGATAAATTCCTCGTTACAAGGGGCATTTCAAGGACACACTTCGATTCTTCATGTGGGGCTATGTAGTTTGATATTCTATTATTCTCCGCACACTGAGCCTAGTCTTTCTGCCGATACTAAGAGCGGAAATGCTTAATTTAGGAGGTAAATGGGGTTTGAAATCGGGACTTTACTGCTATGATACCATGTAAGATTTTGTGATGACATATCGATTATTCTAAAAAACTTAAACTGTTAGATGAAGACGTGATTCAATATTAAATTCTATGGTGGCATGATTTATTGCTAAAATATTCTATTACACACGAGCAATCCAATGGAAGAAATTCTTTCACTCTCAAATTACTTCATTAGCAGGCTAGGTGAGAAAAGCAAAAGTGTTGGGTTCATGACATCTGGCCGGGCAGATAGTTTAAAAACTGTCTAATCAGATCCCTCATGTGCATGAATATACTACCAACCGAATTCCCGTAGGCCTAGGAAAGCCTAGGATAGACAAGAGGATGCTCCTCTTCCATGCTTCTTGACAAATCCCTAGAGCAACTTTCCAGGACACCGATGATCAAGCGAGTGGCTAAAGCGCCCCATTTAGATGTGATGGAACTCGTTCGAACAGCCTTGGAAGTCAAGCCTGCCGTTCCTGGGAAAAGTATGACGTACGTCCATATGCTCCGAAGTCTTTAACAGATAAAATTAGCATCTCTCTCGATAACTTTCCTTCCTCCGGGGGACTTTCTTAGTCTTGTGGTAAAGTACTTAGTTTTGTACAGAATGCGACTGAATAGTACAAAAAGCTTCAAGAAGGAACATCTTAGTTTGTCCACAAGTTAGAACCTCGGGAAAAAACCGTCTTGGTGAAGCACACTTGATTGCAACTTCATGGAAGTTGCTCTTTCCTCATTTGCTTTATGGTCCTGTTGATAGCAAAGACCGCTCTCACTTGTCTAATCTCGGAATCGATTCTTAACATCTATCCTGTACTAACCATGAAGTCTTTGATCTGGATTCTAGTTCTCTGTAGGAGAGATGATGAAAAGATTAAAGAATACATAGACAAGTGCCTGAAACTTGCGTGTCGTGTATCCCAACACAATGAAACAGACTAGGAGTTTCCATTGCACGAATCAAAATTGGGGATTTCTCATGTGATTCTTCTTCTTCTTTTTTTTTTTTTGAGCCATCCTCTTCAAACTTTGTAGAAATTTTCATTTTTTCTTGAGGCTGAAGCTTCAAGCTTTGTAGTTATAATGGGGATGAACGATTTTAGGGTGGGGCAAGTTTTAGACTCGAAGTCTAGAACCTACTCTTGAAGACCATTTTCTAATTTTTAGAACCTAAACTTACTCCTATAGACTTCGGAATCGGCTCTAAAGGTGAATTGCCATTTTTTTTTTTCTGTTTTATTATTATTTTTCCTTAGAAGGACAAATCTTGGTAAAACATCTCTTATTTACAAAAGGAGATGGGGCAACAATAAGAATACAAGATGTAAGGTGCTCTAATCCTCGAGCTACAGGCCTCACCCTTCTCCTGGATCTGTCTTGGGAGTACCCTAAAAAAAATGAAACCTTTCCTCTTCCAAGTCATTTCAGCTTAAGAAGATGTGAAAAGCACCTTCTCTCTATAATAACGGGCACATTCTGAGGTGTCAAGTGGGAGATAAGGGATTTCAGAATTTGGGGTTTTGAATAAAACTACCTTTTCCTTTTGTTTTTCCTTTTCAATATATATGAAAAAGTAGTAATAAGAATGAAAGGTGTTTTTTTAAAATCATCATGACGTGAGCCATTTTTCTGCAGTATCTCTCCTACAGTAGGTAAAACTAAAAGGAGAGAATAAGGGTTTCTTGGTCTAGTTCCCTGGTCAGTCCGATTCTGCACCAAAATTTGGAATGAGGCCAAAATCAGTTGGGCAAGATCGGTTAGTCTATCTTGAACCGGTGCTTACCCGTAGTTATTATTATTATTATTATTATTATTATTATTATTATTTATTATTTGTCATACCCCTATTTATTAGCTCTAGACATGGTCTTTGTTGCCAAAAGAAAGAAACTTTGAAGATACAATTATTGGTCAATGTCCGGCCCAAAGGGAAAAAAAAAAGGGTCTTATAAACGAATTCATGCATCATGGGCCAAAACTGATAAGAAGGCTTAGAGCTGGGCTTAACATTGGGCCATGTAAAGTTGGCTTCATAAGTCCTACTGGACTGGGGTCACGTCTGTTTCAGTTCAACCTTTGAATGAAGCTAACCGATTAGTCGTGATTCATCACTGATGAAGGGAAAATTCTAAATAAGAGTCTAAAATAGTCTTTATTTCTCAAATAAGTGCATTATTTTAAATAAGGGTCCGATCAAAGATATTTAGTCATTTATATTTTGTTATTTTTTTTCTTTTTTTCCCCTTCTCTTTCCTTTTTTCCCCTCAATCTTAGGCAATGGCCGGCCACAAACGAGAGCTGGGTGGCCTCACCTGGGGAGGGCAAGCCCAGGCCCTCAACTATGGCCATCGGAAGGTAGCTTCCCTTGGGTAGGGCGAGAGCAGGTGAGGCTGCCCAGTCCTCGTCGGTGGCAAACATGGTGAAAAGGAAGGGGGGAAAAACGGAAAAAAAAATTAAAAAGGGAAAAATCAAATAATATAAATGACAAAAATGTATTGTTTAAGCCAGTCTTTTGAAATAATGAGAGCACTTATTCCATTTTTTAAAATAATGTTCACTTCATGCCTTTATTTAAGAAAATCAATGTATTTTAGGTCTTTATTGAAATTTTCCCTTTGGTTAATATCACAAAAAAACTCTAAACGGGTACACTTATGAAAAATTTACCTCAAAACTAATTTTTTTTACCACAAAAAATCCAAAACTATACATCTGTGATGAATCTATCCAAAAAATAATTTTTTTGACAGCGAAAGTCCCCAAACTTGTATGCTAGTTTGGAAGAGGGTCGTGATACTCTCGCTGGCATAGATTTGGCGAGGGTCGGTTGATGACCCTTGATAGTCCTTAGCCCAAAAGAAAAAAAAAAGCGAAAAATAACAAAAAAAAATAAAATAAAAAGGAAAAATATTATTTAAAAAAATTTGATGTTAGCGTCGGATGATGGTCGTCCCCATACCACATAAGATGATTGGCATACACATCAATGATTTGGCAACAATTGATGGAACGGATTGAATTGACAAAAATGTAAAAAGATTTATGACTTTTTTTTTAGCCAGCTCCACCCAAGGGCCAGTGACCCTTGCCGGCCCTAATCGGCAAGGCCCCGGTCACTGAAGCCAAAAACAAAAGAAAGAAAAGAAAGGAAAACAAAGACTAAAATTTTAAAAAAAATCAAAAAAAATATTAAGAATTGTTTACGTCAATGATTTTTGGCCAATAGAACCGAATCAGCAAAAAATGAGAAGATTTATAACTGAATTGGCAAAAGTGCAAAACTTTTTATGACTTTTTTTAAAAAATTTTTTATTCAGGACTCAATTGGAAAAAAAATTAAAATAAAAAGATTTTCGATTAAATCGATACAAATGCAGTAGATTTAGGACTTTTTGATAATTTCACCCTATTTTCTAATGTATGTTGATGTCCTGTTCTATGACGTTCGATCTGTTTTTATGAAACGCAGAAGACCACATGCGACTTCAGGGTACGAGAACGATTTATCCTTGATGCCTGCACGAAATGTCATGGTCCAGAATTGTCTCACTGTTTGTTCCTATTGCCAACTTGAGAAACATCAAGATCTGTTGCAGGTTCCTCATAGGATTCTGGTTCCTTCTCTCGTAGTAGTACGTGTCGTTTTGCTTCTATCTTCTTCTGCAGAAACGTATACCATTCCATTGAAAGTCTGCAACCCGAAAACGAAAAAGGAAGGGTAAAAAAAAAAAAAACAGGAAGAAAGCATACAATTCAATCCTCGAAATAATTGTGGCAGACAATGGCTTCTCAGTTCTTGGACCAAAATGACAATATGACAGCCGACAATCCCCTAAAGCCATACCGAGTGAAATCCATGTTATTACTCTTCTGTCCGATTCTTGACATCCGTATCAGACTCAATATGTCCCAACCTATTCAGTCTTCCATCTCAGATCGCTCCAGCGGTGTTCCTGAAGAAATTCATGGTCTTTGAGCGACGCTGTCGGTGAGTGTGGTATTACTACCACGTAGTAAGTCTAGGTATGCCTTAGGACCTATACACAAAATTGGTTTATACAGCAATCTTAGCAAGTTTTTATCGGATACTGAGCATTATGGAGTGAGCAAAAAAACTCACGATCAACCAAAACGGAACGGACGTACCCAACGGCTATGTTTGGATCGTAACCGGCTGGGTACGGTTTCGGTTTCGGTTTCAATTTTCCAAAAACGGGGGGATCGGTTCGGTTTCTGTTCGGGTGGTAATTATCACCGGACCAACCGAACCGGTTTTATATAAATATAAAGGGGCCAATTTATGTAATGAAACTAGCGTCTGAATGATTAATCCATCCAATCCCAAAAAAAAAGAGTCCTCGACCGCCCAAAATGAAAAAAAAAACCCTCGTTTTCTCACCCAGTCGCTCTTGTGGTATAATTCAATGCATATTCTTCTTTTCGAATGCAATGGACAAATGTCACTTAGCCGGTTCACCTGGGTTGATGAGAAAAAAAATTTTGTTGGGATGCTAAATTAAAAACCCCCAAACCCCCCCCCAAAAAAAAAAAAAAAAAAAACAAAAAAAAAAAAAAAAAAAATTTTTTTAAAAAAAAAAATTAAAAAAAATTTTTTTTTTTATTAAAAAAAAAAAAAAAAATAAAAACCAAAAAAAAAAAAAAAAAAAAAATGGTAAAAAAAGGAAAGAAAGTTCTAAAGCTACCGTTATATACCTTTATTGAGTAATATTTGTGGGATTAATATTCAAACTTAATTTTTTCATGGAGCAAGGGGTGACGTTAAAAACGTAACCAAGATCCAACCAAGAAACGACCGGACCGGCGGTTTGGTTCTCGGGTGGATTCATAGAACAACGGTGGTTCACGGTTCAGCATTTAGGGAGAATCGGTCTATAACGGAATGGTTCTCGGTCGAGGATAGAACCATCCATCCTCT
>JAGVVM010014832.1:0-29985 GCA_019149425.1 Psidium friedrichsthalianum
TTGAGAACATCTCTGGGGAATTCAAGATCTCAAAGTGCCGCAAGTAATGCGACCCAAAAGTATTGCCACTCGTTTGATGCATCAGCACGATCGTCAATAAAAGCATCGGGATTTCATTACCAAAGGTGACAGTAAACATATACTTTCTATTGCAGTGTTTTGCCACTCATTTTTTATCATTAAGTTTTGAATTTGTGATAGTTAGAAGGCCCCTGGATCGCGAACTTCTTTTTTCAGAGAATTTCGTTCAGAAAAATCCAAAATCATCTTCCTCTAAAACGGGTTTGGTTTTTGGATAACTTTGAGGAAATTTCACAAGAAATAAGGGCATTCTACTAATTTTATCCAATGGTAATTCTCTCTTATTCCTTTTTTTTTTTTTGTGTACTTTGATCCCTCTCGAATTTTGCACAGAAAAGATCATAAGGTGTGGAACGTAATAGAGTATTTCTGTCGCTCCAATTGGTGAGGAGGGATTGCGGAGCCAAAACGGGCGTGGTTTATGGCTCAAGCTCAGTCCTCCTTTTTGTGGATATTAGATATTAGTTTCGGCTTGACAAGGACGTGCATGATAAAATTTTTAGAAATAATTTTTTGCTTTAAAAATATTTTTAAAGTAAAAATTTATTTGATAATATAATTTTTAAAACATAAATTTATTTGGTCATAAAACATTATATTTTATTTTTAAAATAAATTTTTATTTTTTCAAACATAAAATCACATTTGAACCATGAGCACTTTCAACTCTTTAGCTTTTTCTTTTAATAAAAAGCATCTTTATTAAAGCCTGACTCAAAGATGGAGACAGACGAAACTCTCCACTATCTAATGTCTAGTCAAATTATTGCATAGCTTTTTCCCGATGATATAGCTCTACCAGGCAAAAGAGTACATGTGGACCCTATTATTGCATAGCTGTTTTCGTCTCTTGATAGGGACCTCACATCATAGCTATCAGAGATATTTTAGATGTCAGAACGGATAGCTCTCGCGAATGATGACAACTCCAAAGCTTGTCAATGACAAAAAATGGAAGGGGTTGATTGATGACCAAGGCTGATTTTATAGCATTGCACCATGTATAAGACGCGGTCGAGAAAATGAATTACCTTATGGTCCTTACTCGCACACACAACAAGATAGTAGATCAACTTTCTTGAGTTACAACTCAAAGGATGCAATTACAACCTCGAATGCCGGAATGGTTGACTAAAAATAATCAATTAAGAGCCCTCGCCTTTCGTTCGTATATCTATTCATCGAATTTCTTTAATGGGTGACCTCCTTCTTAATTTATTAAAATGCCATTCGAAATAAAATGCAAGTATAGATGCATATCATAGCAATGGAGAATTTGGACATTGTTACTTTAAACCTGCGTCATCCTTTTACTAATTGACAGAAGACGAAGAGTAATAATTATCACGTGACAGACAAGGCCAAAACCCAAAAGCACCACCTGAGAATACTAGGCCTCCGTGGGGAATAGTCGTGGGACTTCACCGTACTGGTCGTATCTCTCTTTTTATTGTGCAACCAATTTGGTTTTTTCTTTTCTTTTTTATTAATTTTTTGTACAGCTTTTTTTTTTATTAATTTGAATAGTTGATTTATACAGATCGTTCTGTCTTTTCCTCAGATGCTGTGTTTGATCATGACTTTCGAGAAGTAAGGGCATGCTTTCGGCAAAAGCATACTCATAATTAAAAAAAAAAAAATCGTATACGAAAGTAGATGCCATGAAAATCGTGTGACTAAGACATCTGCAGACAAGGAGCCGAGCCTCAAATAACAGTACAAAGATATCCATCTGCTGGAGTGTGCCCCGAGAAAGAAAATTTATACCTTCAGAGAGACGACGTTCGTTGTGGGCCGCACGTTTAGCAGTAGGATAAGTGCGTCCAAGATTCTAAAACTTATCATGAAAATATAATTAAATTTTAAAATTTTTAAAAAAAATATAATTAAGACTTAAACCTTATTGGTCTAGTCCAAAATGCCTAACAAAACTTTAACTGTAGGACTGAAGGGAGTCATCGGTGATGAGATACTAAAGGAAGCGCTTTCACTGGCATCACCGCAATGAGTAATCCATTTCTACGCAGAGCGCGATATGAAAAATGAGGTTGACGCCGACGGTGATACTGAGAATGAGGGGACAAGCGGGAGTTGTGTTGAGGGTGAATTGTGCTAAAAGTTTCAACAAGTCAACCAAAGCTTATCAAATTGGCACAATCAAATACTTTCTTGGTCTCGACCAAAAGAAAAAGTACTTTCTTGGTCAACCCGAACTGCTTAGTTAACTAAAATTTAGGTTATAAAATTCATATTTTAATCAAAACGACGTTATTTAGTGCTTTAGTTAATCTTAACGCGACGTAGGACATCGCCTAGGAGAGATAAAATGATTTTAAAAAAACCAAATAAAACAATAAAAAGTCATGTCTGCATTTTTTATTTGTCAAATTGAACGTAATTAACGAAGGGACATGATACCATCAATTTGACAAAATTTATGATTGATTGCATTTTTTAAAGTTTTAAAACTCAATCGCGCTTTTACAATAAGTTTTAGGATTTTTATACCAGTGTTATTTATTTGTGATTAACTTGCAGATGATGGGGAGTAATACCGGCTGCTACTTTGAGTGTTATCCAAAGTGCCGCAAGTAATGATACCCAAAAGTATTGCAACTCGTTCGATGGGTCAGCACGATCGTCAATAAAAGTATGGGGATTTCATTACCAAAGGTGACAGTAAACATACACTTCTCTGTTGTGATGTTTTGCCACTCATTTTTAATCATTGGAATTGAATTCGTGATAGTAAGGAGGCCTACACGGATTGGGAACTTCTTTTTCCAGAGAATTCTGTTCAGAAAAATCCAAAATCATCTCCTCTACTACTGGGTTTGGTTTTTGGATAACTATGAGGAAATTTCACAAGAAATGAGGGCATCCTACTAATTTATCCAACGGTAATTCTCTCTCTTTTTTTTTTTTTTTTTGTACTTTGATCTCTCTTGAATTTTGCACAGAAAAGGTCATAAGATGTGGAATGCAAAAGAGTATTTTCGTCGCTCTAATTGGTGAGGTAGATTGCGGAGCCAAAACGGGCGTGGTTATGGCTCAAGCTCAGTCCTCCTTTTTGTGGATATTAGATATTAGTTTAGGCTTGATAAGAATGTGCATGGTAACACTTTTAAAAATGATTTTTTGCTTTAAAAATATTTTTACAGTCGAAATTTATTTGATAATATAATTTTGAAGTAAAAATCTATTTAATTATGTAACATTATATTTTTATTTCTGGAGTAGAAATCACTCTTTTATCGGGGGAGCTTTCAATTCTTTGGCCTTTTCTTTTAGTAGAGCATCTTTATTCAAGCTTGACTCAAAGATGAAGACAGACGAGGCTCCCCACTATCTATACTCAAATTATTGCATAGCTTTTTCTTGATGATATAGCTCTATCAGACAAAAGAATACGTACATGTGGACCCTATTTTTGCATGCATGATAATAATGCATGGCTGTTTTTGACTCTTGACAGAGTTGACAGGGACCTTGCATCATTGCTGTCAGAGATATTTTAGATGTCAGAACGGACAACCCTCACGAATCATGACAATTCCAAAGCTTGTTAATGACACAAAAAGGAAGGGGTTGATTGATAGCCAAGGCTGATTTTACGGCATTGCACCATATATGAGACACGGTCGAGAAAATGAATTACGTTATGGTCCTTACTCGGACACACAACAAGATAGTAGATCAATTTTCTTTGAGTTATGACTCAAAGAATGCAATTACAACCTCAAATACCCGGAATGGTTGACTAAAAATGATCAATTAAGAGTCCTCGCCTTTGAACCTATTCATCGAATTTCTTTAATGGGTGACCTCGCTCTTAATTTATTAAAATACCATTCGAAATAAAGTGCATGTATAGATGTATATCATAGCAGAGGTCTTAAAGCACCGTTTATTAAACGAGTGCTTGGTGTGATTTTTCTTTGTGGAATTACATCAATAATTTTATGTTCTAATCAAGAAAATTCTTGTGTTAAGAATTTGCATAAAATTCTTTTGTAAGATTGAGATTATTTCGTGAGCAATTGAGAGCTAAATACTATATACGTTATTAAATGTAATTGAAATTGAGAAACACTGCGAGTGTTCAAGTAACTCGAGTGTGATTTATAATCTTTATTATATTACTTGATCTATAGCGAAATTCATTGTTGTACTCTCCCTGAACATAGATCTCTACGTAATTTATTTTGATGTTCGATTTTTTTTTTTGTTTCGTATATTGCTTGCTTCTGTGCAATATCAAAGGAACAAGTAATACCAAATCCAAATCTGATACGAGATTTGGAATGTTTCTTTTACAGTCTCGTGAACTTGACCTTTCGGCGCAATGAAGCATTTCTCGATGAAAGATTGGAGATGCATATCAATGACGCGTTAGACGCCAAGTGTATTTGACTGTCATTGTAGCATCCAAGAAGACCTCATGGTGACTTCCACTTAAAAAAAGAGTAAAAAGACAAATTGATGGAGCCACTAGAGAAGTGGATATCAGCTGTTGCGTAGAAGCAAACAATCGAATAATTAAATAGATAAAATAAAAAAAAATAAATCGACCATTGGATATACTTAGTTTAGTCATAGATACCTACGCTCATCGGAAGAGCAATAACGAATTCAACTATAAAACAAGTGATACAATTTAAAGATTACAAACCATGCTCAAATTACTCAAACACTTTTAGTGTTTATTAGCCTTAATTATATCTAATAACTTAGTAATGTTTAGCTCCACAATTCTTTGCAAAATAATCTCTCAATTTCACAAAAGAATTAATAAATCTCACCACAAGATTTTCACGGCTTGAACACTAAAATATATTGGCATAATTCCACGAAGAAATTTTCGTTGCAGAAAGACTCATTGTCAAGCACCTAGTATCTATGGACGTCACCACAAACACACCACTCGCGGCACTCACACAGAGAGAGAGAGAGAGGGCTCTTTTTTTTCTTCTTCTCAGAATCCAGAAAAAGAAAATACGAATATATATGCATATTCCAAAAGGGACGATCAGTGGCTGAATTAGCAGAAAAAGATATCCATGCAAGATACGGTCCATCCCAAATCCAAGTTGGACTATCTTCTTTTAAATATTCCATAACCTATTTCAGCTTCGAGAATCTGACTCCAACAAGAAGACTAATTTGAGTGCCCCTCCGTTTATTCAGCTTCAAGACAGAACGGCATTTGTTATGTAAATAGTTTTGCTTTCTATCAGTATTGTACACTGATGTCATCTTTAGGAGGGTTTTCGTGCAGTAAAATGGGGTGGGTATCTGCATTAAGTTGTGTGTAATGAATAAGGTACTTGGCCATTAATGAGTGAGAATTGACGTACTCCTTGAATACTAGGCCACGATGGGGAATAGCCGCGGGTCTCCACCAGTACGGTGTGTGTCTGGCCCAAAACGAACCTCGATGGGGAATAGCCGCGGGTACTCCTTGAATGCCAGTGGTGTGTGTCTTGACGAAGAAAATTTATATCCTCAGAGAGACGAGGTTCGTTTTGGGCCGCATCTTCAGCAATAGGATAAGGGTGTCAAAGGTTCTAAAACTTATTATCAAAATACAATTTAATCTTAAAACTTTCAAAAAAATTACAAATAAATCTTAAAATCTGTCAAACTGATCTAAAATGCCTGACAAGACTTCAATTGTAGGGTTGAAGGAAGTCGCCAGTGATGAAATACTAAAGGAAGCGCTTTCATTGGTATCATTGTGACGGGTAATCCATTTCTATGCGGAGGGCGATATGAAAAATGAGGTCGACGAAGAGACTAAAAATGAGGGTGCAAGCGGGAGTTGTGTTGAGGGTGAATTGTGCTAAAACTTTCAAAAAAATCAATTAAAGCTTGTTAAATTGATGCGATCAAGTATTTTCTTAGTCAAGCTGGACTTACTTATTAACTAAAATTTAGGTTGTAAAATTGATATTTTGATTAAAACAACGTCGTTTTAGTGTTTGAGTTAATCTTAACGCCATGTAGGACATCACCTAGGAGAGATAAAATAATAAAAAAAAATTCAAGATAAAATAATAATAAAAGCCATGTTGGCATTTTCTATTTGTCAAATTAGACGAAATTAACGAAAGAATATGATACCATCAATTTGACAAGATTTACGATTGATTGCACTTTTTGAAATTTTAGAACTCAATCGCACTTTGCAATAAGTTTTAGGATTTTTATACCACTTGTTACTTTTGTGCATAACAACTCCTATAATGTGTATTCATGGTTAACTTGTAGATGCTGGGGACTAATTAATACCGGTGAAACCACACCTTGAGAACATCTCTTGGGAATTCAAGATCACAAGCAGCTACTTTGAGTGTTATCCAAAGTGCCGCAAGCAATGCGACCCAAACTATAGCATCTCGTTTGATGGATCAGCACAATCGTCAATAGAAGCATCAGAGATTTCATTATCAAAGGCGACAGTAAACGTACACTTTTGTTGTGATGTTTTGTCACTCATTTTTTACCATTAGGTTTTGAATTTATGACCGTTAGAAGGTCGTGAATTTTTTTTTCCCAGAGAATTCCATTTGAAAAAATCCAAAATCATCTTCCTCTAAAACAGGGTTTGGTTTTTGGATAACTTTGGGGAAATTTCACAAGAAATGAGGGCATTCTACTAATTTTATCCGATGGTAATTCCCTCTTCCTCTTCTTCTTCTTTTTTTTTGTGTGTACTTTGATCTCTCTTGGATTTTGCATATACAAGGTCACAAGATGTGGAACGCAAAAGAGTCTTTCTATCGCTCCAATTGGTGAGGGGTATTGCGAAGCCAAAATGGGTGTGGTTGTGGGCCTGTGGCTCAAGCTCAGTCCTCCTTTTTTTGGATATTAGATATTAATTTAGGCTTGACAAGAATGTGCATGGTAACACTTCTTAAAATGATTTTTTGTTTGAAAAATATTTTTAGAGTCGAAATTGTTTGATAATATTATTTTTAAAATAGAAATATATTTAATTATGTAATATTATATTTTGCTTTTAGGGCAAATTTTTATTTTTGAAGCGGGAATTCACTCTTAAATCATGAGCGCTTTCAACTCTTTATCTTTTTCTTTAATAAAGCATCTTTATTAAAGCATGACTCAAAGATGGAGACAGACGAGACTCCCACTGTCTAATGTCTATTGCACAGCTTTTTCCCGATGATATAGCTCTATCAGACAAAATAATACGTACATGTGGAACCCTATTTTTGCATGCACGGTAATAATGCATGGCTGTTTTCAACTCTTGATAGGGACCTTGCATCATAGCTGTCAGAGATATTTTAGATGTCAGAACGGATAGCGCTCGCAAATCACGACGATTCAAAGCTTGTTAATGACACAAGGCCGATTTTTTGGCATTGCACCATGTCCAAGACGCGGTCGAGAAAATGAATTACCTTATGGTCCTTACTCGCGCACACAACAAGATAGTAGATCAATTTCTTTGAGTTACGACTCAAAGAATGCAATTACAACCTCAAAATACCGGAATTGTTGACTAAAAATCATCAATCAAGAGCCCTCCCCTTTCATTCATATATCTATTCATCAAATTTCTTTAATGGGTGACCTCGCTCTTAATTTATTAAAACGCCATTCGAAATAAAGGGCAAGTATAGATGTATATCATTGCAATGGAGAATTTGGACATCGATACTTTAAACGTCCTTCATCCTTTGACTAATGAGTGAATCCTCAAAGATACACATTTCAGACATGTGGAAGGAGAGAGAGAAGAGTCCCGTGCCAACCAAATTCAGCCCAAAATGTTGTGGCCCAACTTTCGGCTTTATTACTTTTGTGTGATGCATTTTGTTATATGTTTTCATAGATCAAGGCATAATCCTCTATATTCTGTATAAAGATCCCTAGATATCTGGTTACAGTTAAAAACTTGACAGTACATAAACTCCTTACTTCTCCTCTATGAACAAGAGAATATGGTAAGCATCATTGAGCTTCAGGTAAACTCATCTGGATCATAGCGAATCGTTGATAATCTCAGTTACGTCAATAAGTAGCACCGACTCTATACTTGTCATGTCCATCGCGGAACATAAGATGTGCATGGTTGCAGGCACATCTTCTTTTTTCCTTTTTTAGGAATAAATTTTCTTGGCACACGTTCAAAATCAGATACAAAATTTAATGATATTTATCCAGCCGAGATTTGTAAAGTCATCTCCAAATACTGATGGAAATTTGAGAGAAAATTAAAGGACACGATTTATTTTAACAAAAGACAACTCAAAGTTTTTTTTTAATCAATATTTATTAAAGCAATAACAAAAAAATATCTCCAAGGGCAACCAAGATCGCTTCACGGTTGGATACCCCCCTCCCAAACCACGAATTAATGTGGAGCTAAGTAAAGTGTAAAATTGCATTGAAATGGTAAATTGGAGGAAAATAAATATACACATAGGTTATAGATTTGCTTGATTATGAAGAGAGAGCTTTACAATCCCAAAAACATTGGTGTTCATAAAAAGCAAATTATCCTAAATATGTAATACTATCTAGATTGATCTCCTTATCTATACGCAAAGTCTTTTAAGTTTTTGGCTAAGGAAAGCAATTAAACAAAATATGCATTCAATCATGAAAGATAGTATGTATATCCATATCAAGTAAGAAATATCGTAGAATAAAATCGATAAATTGATCTTAAGCCTTAAAGATCAAAATATCACTTTTAAATGAACCCGCGAAATCAATTGTTCCATCTAAGGCCTTATAGATGGAGCAAAAGATTTATATGCGATTGTCAATTAGGAAAGTTATCCTAATCGATATTGTGTCTATCCCTTAAAATATGCAACCTGAGATATCGATAAGCACGTATCAGGAAATAAAATATTCAAATTGATTCCGCTGATATTCTCTAATTCGCGGGTTACCTTTCCTAATTTGAATCAACATGGCAGAGGCAAGCGCGGTGGCTGGCAGTGGTTATCTGCCAAAGGACTCACGGATCACGGCTAGCTCGTGTGTTGCTCACGGATTGGTGTGGAGATGATCAGCAAGATGGAAATCTAGTGCACCGGGGCTGATCCGTCGTGACTGAGGCTGGTCTACGTTGCTGGGATCTGCTAGAGATGTTGGACTTGGAGGACCTCTAGGGATGTCAAAACAGCAGGGCTATCGGCGAGTTCTTGGATGGTCGCCGGTGCCAAGAGAACAATGATTTTTGAACCGAATTGTGCCACATTAAACATATTTAACAAGTTATCCAAGAGAATTGCCGAGATGAAATAGATCTGTCGAAATAATTGTTGGATTAGATGTCCAATTACTCCTAAATCCGTATGTTCATTTTGACTATTTCAAAGATCACAGCTGATTTTTAAGCAAATATATATATATATATATATATATATATATAATATATATATATATATATATATGACTAAAGAAAAACAGTGAAATCGAATAATCTCGAGGGAGATATCGTGATAAGAAAGAGTCAACCTTGATAAAAAATTATGATCAAGTGGTGCAATTTGGTCACCCATTTGAACAAATTAAATGGCCAAATTGCTGGATATCACCACTTTTAACAATAGTTGTTCGATCTTGATGAATTCGGGAACAATTGTATTACGGATCTAGTGATGCTAATGTAGTCACAAGCCTTGCAATGACATGAGTGTAGCTTCCATCAAAGTTTTCTCGAGAGAGACACCTCGGTCGATCTCTTAGCTAAATTTAAGGAAACCCTCCGTCCCGACACTTTTCGGAAGGACTGCATTTTTGGGAAGTTTGGGCCACTAGCTTTTTGTGAGCTCGAGAAAATTTGTACTCATTCATGCTTTTTTTTCCCTCTAAACTTTAGCCAATCTTGATGCCCAAGTGAACGTTCTCACTGGACAAATTTTATTCAGGTCACAAAATCATGTCATCCGATGGCCTCGCGGTTGGATTTGGTGTCCGACGAATTTGACTAGGAAATTTGTAAAAGTATGATGAGTTGACTAGACAAATAAAAATGACATGAATTTGATTAGAAAAGGTAAATGGAAGCGTAGGAATGAAAAGTGAAATTTTCTTGTTATTTTTAATTTTTCAAAAATAAACGTCGATGCTAACGCCACATGGCATGCGACGGCGTCATAAACACTCGGTGTTGGCGCGTCACGTGGCCCTACATGGCGCAATGCTTGCACGTCACGCTTGGGGTGCGAGGCGACAATGGGCCTAATGAATGTGCAAGCGTGGCCTAGCGAGTGCACAGGCTCGGCCCAACCCATGATGGGAGGTCACCGAGTGCATGGACATATTGGAAAAGGCCGGTTTGGGCCATCACAGCCCGAATTTCGCTATTCCCAAGGTACTTTCACTCTTTTTAAGCAAATTTCATGTATCAGCCAGCATGAGCACCTTGGGAAGCATTTCCATTTTGCTTCCCTCTTAGCCATCTATATAGACTTTTCATTTGCTCATTTTCCTCATAGTGACAAAGCTCTCCATCCGAGGACACATCCCAACCCTCGTTCTCTTGTTTTAATAACAGCGTAAAAATCATATATTATTCATTTATCTTGTAAGCAAGATTGAGCAAGCACAATAGTTGAGTTATAAGTTGGATTGAACTATCGTATCGATTGGATTCATGACACTCGCTGATTGAACATGAATGACCATCGGATAATGTCGACCCTGAATATACAATGTTGTGAATCAAGAACTTAGAGAACTTCTTATGCAGCAAGGGATCAGATACCAAGTGAACATATTTGCATAGAGCTTGTACTGAGCTGTCATCCTAAGCCCCCACTGTCTTTCAGCTGCCTGCAGAGGTTCACATCCATACCTGAGACCACCAATCCATCTCCGTGAGGCGATATAGCGATGGCGTGCACGAAACATCTGGAGCTGAAAAGTGACTGGATCCATAGAAGTACCCAAAATCCGTGTGCTGTGGCTGCCCTGCTGTTGCCAACAATTCATTGATCGGTAGGAACAAAATCATTTTCCCTTCTGTTTGCATTAGGTGGGCAGCCACAGCACACGGATTTTGGGTACTTCTATGGATCCAGTCACTTTTCAGCTCCAGATGTTTCGTGCACGCCATCGCTATATCGCCTCACGGAGATGGATTGGTGGTCTCAGGTATGGATGTGAACCTCTGCAGGCAGCTGAAAGACAAGTGGGGGCTTAGGATGACAGCTCAGTACAAGCTCTATGCCAATATGTTCACTTGGTATCTGATCCCTTGCTGCATAAGAAGTTCTCTAAGTTCTTGATTCACAACATTGTATATTCAGGGTCGACATTATCCGCATGGTCATTCATGTTCAATCAGCGAGTGTCATGAAATCCAATCGATACGATAGTTCAATCCAAACTTATAACTCAACTATTGTGCTTGCTCAATCTTGCTTACAAGATAAATGAATAATATATGATTTTACGCTGTTATTAAAACAAGAGAACGAGGGTTGGATGTGTCCTCGGATGGAGAGCTTTGTCACTATGAGGAAAATGAGCAAATGAAAAGTCTATATAGATGGCTAAGAGGGAAGCAAAATGGAAATGCTTCCCAAGGTGCTCATGCTGGCTGATACATGAAATTTGCTTAAAAAGAGTGAAAGTACCTTGGGAATAGCGAAATTCGGGCTGTGATGGCCCAAACCGGCCTTTTCCAATATGTCCATGCACTCGGTGACCTCCCATCATGGGTTGGCCGAGCCTGTGCACTCGCTAGGCCACGCTTGCACATTCATTAGGCCCATTGTCGCCTCGCAGCCCCAAGCGTGACGTGCAAGCATTGCGCCATGTAGGGCCACGTGACGCGCCAACACCGAGTGTTTATGACGCCGTCGCATGCCATGTGGCGTTAGCATCGACGTTTATTTTTGAAAAATTAAAAATAACAAGAAAATTTCACTTTTCATTCCTACGCTTCCATTTACCTTTTCTAATCAAATTCATGTCATTTTTATTTGTCTAGTCAACTCATCATACTTTTACAAATTTCCTAGTCAAATTCGTCGGACACCAAATCCAACCGGCGAGGCCATCGGATGACATGATTTTGTGACCTGAATAAAATTTGTCCAGTGAGAACGTTCACTTGGGCATCAAGATTGGCTAAAGTTTAGAGGGAAAAAAAAGCATGAATGAGTACAAATTTTCTCGAGCTCACAAAAAGCTAGTGGCCCAAACTTCCCAAAAATGCAGTCCTTCCGAAAAGTGTCGGGACGGAGGGTTTCCTTAAATTTAGCTAAGAGATCGACCGAGGTGTCTCTCTCGAGAAAACTTTGAGGAAGCTACACTCATGTCATTGCAAGGCTTGTGACTACATTAGCATCACTAGATCCGTAATACAATTGTTCCCGAATTCATCAAGATCGAACAACTATTGTTAAAAGTGGTGATATCCAGCAATTTGGCCATTTAATTTGTTCAAATGGGTGACCAAATTGCACCACTTGATCATAATTTTTTATCAAGGTTGACTCTTTCTTATCACGATATCTCCCTCGAGATTATTCGATTTCACTGTTTTTCTTTAGTCATATATATATATATATATATATATTATATATATATATATATATATATATATATATTGCTTAAAAATCAGCTGTGATCTTTGAAATAGTCAAAATGAACATACGGATTTAGGAGTAATTGGACATCTAATCCAACAAATTATTTCGACAGATCTATTTCATCTCGGCAATTCTCTTGGAAACTTGTTAAATATGTTTAATGTGGCACAATTCGGTTCAAAAATCATTGTTCTCTTGCACCGGCGACCATCCAAGAACTCGCCGATAGCCCTGCTGTTTTGACATCCCTAGAGGTCCTCCAAGTCCAACATCTCTAGCAGATCCCAGCAACGTAGACCAGCCTCAGTCACGACGGATCAGCCCCGGTGCACTAGATTTCCATCTTGCTGATCATCTCCACACCAATCCGTGAGCAACACACGAGCTAGCCGTGATCCGTGAGTCCTTTGGCAGATAACCACTGCCAGCCACCGCGCTTGCCTCTGCCATGTTGATTCAAATAGGAAAGGTAACCCGCGAATTAGAGAATATCAGCCGGGAATCAATTTGAATATTTTATTCCTGATACGTGCTTATCGATATCTCAGGTTGCATATTTTAAGGGATAGACACAATATCGATTAGGATAACTTTCCTAATTGACAATCGCATATAAATCTTTTGCTCCATCTATAAGGCCTTAGATGGAACAATTGATTTCGCGGGTTCATTTAAAAGTGATATTTTGATCTTTAAGGCTTAAGATCAATTTATCGATTTTATTCTACGATATTTCTTACTTGATATGGATATACATACTATCTTTCATGATTGAATGCATATTTTGTTAATTGCTTTCCTTAGCCAAAAACTAAAAAGACTTTGCGTATAGATAAGGAGATCAATCTAGATAGTATTACATATTTAGGATAATTTGCTTTTTATGAACACCAATGTTTTGGGATTGTAAAGCTCTCTCTTCATAATCAAGCAAATCTATAACCTATGTGTATATTTATTTTCCTCCAAATTTACCATTTCAATGCAATTTTACACTTACTTAGCTCCACATTAATTCGTGGTTTGGGAGGGGGTATCCAACCGTGAAGCGATCTTGGTTGCCCTTGGAGATATTTTTTGTTATTGCTTTAATAAATATTGATTAAAAAAAAACTTTGAGTGTCTTTTGTTAAAATAAATCGTGTCCTTTAATTTTCTCTCAAATTTCCATCAGTATTTGGAGATGACTTTACAAATCTCGGCTGGATAAATATCATAAATTTTGTATCTGATTTTGAACGTGTGCCAAGAAAATTTATTCCTAAAAAAGGAAAAAAAGAAGATGTGCCTGCAACCATGCACATCTTATGTTCCGCGATGGACATGACAAGTATAGAGTCGGTGCTACTTATTGACGTAACTGAGATTATCAACGATTCGCTATGATCCAGATGAGTTTACCTGAAGCTCAATGATGCTTACATATTCTCTTGTTCATAGAGGAGAAGTAAGGAGTTTATGTATGTCAAGTTTTAACTGTAACCAGATATCTAGGGATCTTTATACAGAATATAGAGGATTATGCCTTGATCTATGAAAACATATAACAAAATGCATCACACAAAAGTAATAAAGCCGAAAGTTGGGCCACAACATTTTGGGCTGAATTTGGTTGGCCACGGGACTCTTCTCTCTCTCCTTCCACATGTCTGAAATGTGTATCTTTGGAGGATTCACTCAATTAGTCAAAGGATGTGAAGGACGTTTAAAGTATCGATGTCCAAATTCTCCATTGCAATGATATACATCTATACTTGCCTTTATTTCGAATGGCGTTTTAATAAATTAAGAGCGAGGTCACCCATTAAAGAAATTTGATGAATAGATATATGAATGAAAGGGGAGGGCTCTTGATTGATGATTTTTAGTCAACAATTCCGGGTATTTTGAGGTTGTAATTGCATTCTTTGAGTCGTAACTCAAAGAAAATTGATCTACTATCTTGTTGTGTGCGCGAGTAAGGACCATAAGGTAATTCATTTTCTCGACCGCGTCTTGGACATGGTTGCAATGCCAAAAAATCGGCCTTGTGTCATTAACAAGCTTTGGAATCGTCGTGATTTGCGAGCGCTATCCGTTCTGACATCTAAAATATCTCTGACAGCTATGATGCAAGGTTCCTATCAAGAGTTGAAAACAGCCATGCATTATTACCGTGCATGCAAAAAATAGGGTTCCACATGTACGTATTATTTTGTCTGATAGAGCTATATCATCGGGAAAAAGCTGTGCAATAGACATTAGACAGTGGGGAGTCTCGTCTGTCTCCATCTTTGAGTCATGCTTTAATAAAGATGCTTTATTAAAAGAAAAAGATAAAGAGTTGAAAGCGCTCATGATTTAAGAGTGAATTCCCGCTTCAAAAATAAAATTTGCCCTAAAAGCAAAAATATAATATTACATAATTAAATATATTTCTATTTAAAAATAATATTATCAAACAAATTTCGACTCTAAAAATATTTTTCAAACAAAAAATCATTTTAAGAAGTGTTACCATGCACATTCTTGTCAAGCCTAAATTAATATCTAATATCCACAAAAAAAGGAGGACTGAGCTTGAGCCACAAGGCCCACAACCACACCCATTTTGGCTTCGCAATACCCCTCACCAATTGGAGCGATAGAAAGACTCTTTTGCGTTCCACATCTTGTGACCTTGTATATGCAAAATCCAAGAGAGATCAAAGTACACACAAAAAAAAAGAAGAAAGAAAGGAAGAGGGAATTACCATCGGATAAAATTAGTAGAATGCCCTCATTTCTTGTGAAATTTCCCCAAAGTTATCCAAAAACCAAACCCTGTTTTAGAGGAAGATGATTTTGGATTTTTTCAAATGGAATTCTCTGGGAAAAAAAAATTCACGACCTTCTAACGGTCATAAATTCAAAACCTAATGGTAAAAAATGAGTGACAAAACATCACAACAAAAGTGTACGTTTACTGTCGCTTTGATAATGAAATCTCTGATGCTTCTATTGACGATTGTGCTGATCCATCAAACGAGATGCTATAGTTTGGGTCGCATTGCTTGCGGCACTTTGGATAACACTCAAAGTAGCTGCTTGTGATCTTGAATTCCCAAGAGATGTTCTCAAGGTGTGGTTTCACCGGTATTAATTAGTCCCCAGCATCTACAAGTTAACCATGAATACACATTATAGGAGTTGTTATGCACAAAAGTAACAAGTGGTATAAAAATCCTAAAACTTATTGCAAAAGTGCGATTGAGTTCTAAAATTTCAAAAAGTGCAATCAATCGTAAATCTTGTCAAATTGATGGTATCATATTCTTTCGTTAATTTCGTCTAATTTGACAAATAGAAAATGCCAACATGGCTTTTATTATTATTTTATCTTGAATTTTTTTTATTATTTATCTCTCCTAGGTGATGTCCTACATGGCGTTAAGATTAACTCAAACACTAAAACGACGTTGTTTTAATCAAAATATCAATTTTACAACCTAAATTTTAGTTAATAAGTAAGTCCAGCTTGACTAAGAAAATACTTGATCGCATCAATTTAACAAGCTTTAATTGATTTTTTTGAAAGTTTTAGCACAATTCACCCTCAACACAACTCCGCTTGCACCCTCATTTTTAGTCTCTTCGTCGACCTCATTTTTCATATCGCCCTCCGCATAGAAATGGATTACCCGTCACAATGATACCAATGAAAGCGCTTCCTTTAGTATTTCATCACTGGCGACTTCCTTCAACCCTACAATTGAAGTCTTGTCAGGCATTTTAGATCAGTTTGACAGATTTTAAGATTTATTTGTAATTTTTTTGAAAGTTTTAAGATTAAATTGTATTTTGATAATAAGTTTTAGAACCTTTGACACCCTTATCCTATTGCTGAAGATGCGGCCCAAAACGAACCTCGTCTCTCTGAGGATATAAATTTTCTTCGTCAAGACACACACCACTGGCATTCAAGGAGTACCCGCGGCTATTCCCCATCGAGGTTCGTTTTGGGCCAGACAACACACCGTACTGGTGGAGACCCGCGGCTATTCCCCATCGTGGCCTAGTATTCAAGGAGTACGTCAATTCTCACTCATTAATGGCCAAGTACCTTATTCATTACACACAACTTAATGCAGATACCCACCCCATTTACTGCACGAAAACCCTCCTAAAGATGACATCAGTGTACAATACTGATAGAAAGCAAAACTATTTACATAACAAATGCCGTTCTGTCTTGAAGCTGAATAAACGGAGGGGCACTCAAATTAGTCTTCTTGTTGGAGTCAGATTCTCGAAGCTGAAATAGGTTATGGAATATTTAAAAGAAGATAGTCCAACTTGGATTTGGGATGGACCGTATCTTGCATGGATATCTTTTTCTGCTAAATTCAGCCACTGATCGTCCCTTTTGGAATATGCATATATATTCGTATTTTCTTTTTCTGGATTCTGAGAAGAAGAAAAAAAAGAGCCCTCTCTCTCTCTCTCTGTGTGAGTGCCGCGAGTGGTGTGTTTGTGGGTGACGTCCATAGATACTAGGTGCTTGACAATGAGTCTTTCTGCCAACGAAAATTTCTTCGTGGAATTATGCCAATATATTTTAGTGTTCAAGCCGTGAAAATCTTGTGGTGAGATTTATTAATTCTTTTGTGAAATTGAGAGATTATTTTGCAAAGAATTGTGGAGCTAAACATTACTAAGTTATTAGATATAATTAAGGCTAATAAACACTAAAAGTGTTTGAGTAATTTGAGCATGGTTTGTAATCTTTAAATTGTATCACTTGTTTTATAGTTGAATTCGTTATTGCTCTTCCGATGAGCGTAGGTATCTATGACTAAACTAAGTATATCCAATGGTCGATTTATTTTTTTTTATTTTATCTATTTAATTATTCGATTGTTTGCTTCTACGCAACAGCTGATATCCACTTCTCTAGTGGCTCCATCAATTTGTCTTTTTACTCCTTTTTTTAAGTGGAAGTCACCATGAGGTCTTCTGGATGCTACAATGACAGTCAAATACACTTGGCGTCTAACGCGTCATTGATATGCATCTCCAATCTTTCATCGAGAAATGCTTCATTGCGCCGAAAGGTCAAGTTCACGAGACTGTAAAAGAAACATTCCAAATCTCGTATCAGATTTGGATTTGGTATTACTTGTTCCTTTGATATTGCACAGAAGCAAGCAATATACGAAACAAAAAAAAAAATCGAACATCAAAATAAATTACGTAGAGATCTATGTTCAGGGAGAGTACAACAATGAATTTCGCTATAGATCAAGTAATATAATAAAGATTATAAATCACACTCGAGTTACTTGAACACTCGCAGTGTTTCTCAATTTCAATTACATTTAATAACGTATATAGTATTTAGCTCTCAATTGCTCACGAAATAATCTCAATCTTACAAAAGAATTTTATGCAAATTCTTAACACAAGAATTTCTTGATTAGAACATAAAATTATTGATGTAATTCCACAAAGAAAAATCACACCAAGCACTCGTTTAATAAACGGTGCTTTAAGACCTCTGCTATGATATACATCTATACATGCACTTTATTTCGAATGGTATTTTAATAAATTAAGAGCGAGGTCACCCATTAAAGAAATTCGATGAATAGGTTCAAAGGCGAGGACTCTTAATTGATCATTTTTAGTCAACCATTCCGGGTATTTGAGGTTGTAATTGCATTCTTTGAGTCATAACTCAAAGAAAATGATCTACTATCTTGTTGTGTGTCCGAGTAAGGACCATAACGTAATCATTTTCTCGACCGTGTCTCATATATGGTGCAATGCCGTAAAATCAGCCTTGGCTATCAATCAACCCCTTCCTTTTTGTGTCATTAACAAGCTTTGGAATTGTCATGATTCGTGAGGGTTGTCCGTTCTGACATCTAAAATATCTCTGACAGCAATGATGCAAGGTCCCTGTCAACTCTGTCAAGAGTCAAAAACAGCCATGCATTATTATCATGCATGCAAAAATAGGGTCCACATGTACGTATTCTTTTGTCTGATAGAGCTATATCATCAAGAAAAAGCTATGCAATAATTTGAGTATAGATAGTGGGGAGCCTCGTCTGTCTTCATCTTTGAGTCAAGCTTGAATAAAGATGCTCTACTAAAAGAAAAGGCCAAAGAATTGAAAGCTCCCCCGATAAAAGAGTGATTTCTACTCCAGAAATAAAAATATAATGTTACATAATTAAATAGATTTTTACTTCAAAAATTATATTATCAAATAAATTCGACTGTAAAAATATTTTTAAAGCAAAAAATCATTTTTAAAAGTGTTACCATGCACATTCTTATCAAGCCTAAACTAATATCTAATATCCACAAAAAGGAGGACTGAGCTTGAGCCATAACCACGCCCGTTTTGGCTCCGCAATCTACCTCACCAATTAGAGCGACGAAAATACTCTTTTGCATTCCACATCTTATGACCTTTTCTGTGCAAAATTCAAGAGAGATCAAAGTACAAAAAAAAAAAAAAAAAGAGAGAGAATTACCGTTGGATAAATTAGTAGGATGCCCTCATTTCTTGTGAAATTTCCTCATAGTTATCCAAAAACCAAACCCAGTAGTAGAGGAGATGATTTTGGATTTTTCTGAACAGAATTCTCTGGAAAAAGAAGTTCCCAATCCGTGTAGGCCTCCTTACTATCACGAATTCAAATTCCAATGATTAAAAATGAGTGGCAAAACATCACAACAGAGAAGTGTATGTTTACTGTCACCTTTGGTAATGAAATCCCCATACTTTTATTGACGATCGTGCTGACCCATCGAACGAGTTGCAATACTTTTGGGTATCATTACTTGCGGCACTTTGGATAACACTCAAAGTAGCAGCCGGTATTACTCCCCATCATCTGCAAGTTAATCACAAATAAATAACAACTGGTATAAAAATCCTAAAACTTATTGTAAAAGCGCGATTGAGTTTTAAAACTTTAAAAAAATGCAATCAATCATAAATTTTGTCAAATTGATGGTATCATGTCCCTTCGTTAATTACGTTCAATTTGACAAATAAAAAATGCAGACATGACTTTTTATTGTTTTATTTGGTTTTTTTAAAATCATTTTATCTCTCCTAGGCGATGTCCTACGTCGCGTTAAGATTAACTAAAGCACTAAAATAACGTCGTTTTGATTAAAATATGAATTTTATAACCTAAATTTTAGTTAACTAAGCAAGTTCGGGTTGACCAAGAAAGTACTTTTTCTTTTGGTCGAGACCAAGAAAGTATTTGATTGTGCCAATTTGATAAGCTTTGGTTGACTTGTTGAAACTTTTAGCACAATTCACCCTCAACACAACTCCCGCTTGTCCCCTCATTCTCAGTATCACCGTCGGCGTCAACCTCATTTTTCATATCGCGCTCTGCGTAGAAATGGATTACTCATTGCGGTGATGCCAGTGAAAGCGCTTCCTTTAGTATCTCATCACCGATGACTCCCTTCAGTCCTACAGTTAAAAGTTTTGTTAGGCATTTTGGACTAGACCATAAGGTTTAAGTCTTAATTATATTTTTTTAAAAATTTTAAAATTTAATTATATTTTCATGATAAGTTTTAGAATCTTGGACGCACTTATCCTACTGCTAAACGTGCGGCCCACAACGAACGTCGTCTCTCTGAAGGTATAAATTTTCTTTCTCGGGGCACACTCCAGCAGATGGATATCTTTGTACTGTTATTTGAGGCTCGGCTCCTTGTCTGCAGATGTCTTAGTCACACGATTTTCATGGCATCTACTTTCGTATACGATTTTTTTTTTTTTAATTATGAGTATGCTTTTGCCGAAAGCATGCCCTTACTTCTCGAAAGTCATGATCAAACACAGCATCTGAGGAAAAGACAGAACGATCTGTATAAATCAACTATTCAAATTAATAAAAAAAAAAGCTGTACAAAAAATTAATAAAAAAGAAAAGAAAAAAACCAAATTGGTTGCACAATAAAAAGAGAGATACGACCAGTACGGTGAAGTCCCACGACTATTCCCCACGGAGGCCTAGTATTCTCAGGTGGTGCTTTTGGGTTTTGGCCTTGTCTGTCACGTGATAATTATTACTCTTCGTCTTCTGTCAATTAGTAAAAGGATGACGCAGGTTTAAAGTAACAATGTCCAAATTCTCCATTGCTATGATATGCATCTATACTTGCATTTTATTTCGAATGGCATTTTAATAAATTAAGAAGGAGGTCACCCATTAAAGAAATTCGATGAATAGATATACGAACGAAAGGCGAGGGCTCTTAATTGATTATTTTTAGTCAACCATTCCGGGCATTCGAGGTTGTAATTGCATCCTTTGAGTTGTAACTCAAAGAAAGTTGATCTACTATCTTGTTGTGTGTGCGAGTAAGGACCATAAGGTAATTCATTTTCTCGACCGCGTCTTATACATGGTGCAATGCTATAAAATCAGCCTTGGTCATCAATCAACCCCTTCCATTTTTTGTCATTGACAAGCTTTGGAGTTGTCATCATTCGCGAGAGCTATCCGTTCTGACATCTAAAATATCTCTGATAGCTATGATGTGAGGTCCCTATCAAGAGACGAAAACAGCTATGCAATAATAGGGTCCACATGTACTCTTTTGCCTGGTAGAGCTATATCATCGGGAAAAAGCTATGCAATAATTTGACTAGACATTAGATAGTGGAGAGTTTCGTCTGTCTCCATCTTTGAGTCAGGCTTTAATAAAGATGCTTTTTATTAAAAGAAAAAGCTAAAGAGTTGAAAGTGCTCATGGTTCAAATGTGATTTTATGTTTGAAAAATAAAAATTTATTTTAAAAATAAAATATAATGTTTTATGACCAAATAAATTTATGTTTTAAAAATTATATTATCAAATAAATTTTTACTTTAAAAATATTTTTAAAGCAAAAAATTATTTCTAAAAATTTTATCATGCACGTCCTTGTCAAGCCGAAACTAATATCTAATATCCACAAAAAGGAGGACTGAGCTTGAGCCATAAACCACGCCCGTTTTGGCTCCGCAATCCCTCCTCACCAATTGGAGCGACAGAAATACTCTATTACGTTCCACACCTTATGATCTTTTCTGTGCAAAATTCGAGAGGGATCAAAGTACACAAAAAAAAAAAAAGGAATAAGAGAGAATTACCATTGGATAAAATTAGTAGAATGCCCTTATTTCTTGTGAAATTTCCTCAAAGTTATCCAAAAACCAAACCCGGTTTTAGAGGAAGATGATTTTGGATTTTCTGAACGAAATTCTCTGAAAAAAGAAGTTCGCGATCCAGGGGCCTTCTAACTATCACAAATTCAAAACTTAATGATAAAAAATGAGTGGCAAAACACTGCAATAGAAAGTATATGTTTACTGTCACCTTTGGTAATGAAATCCCGATGCTTTTATTGACGATCGTGCTGATGCATCAAACGAGTGGCAATACTTTTGGGTCGCATTACTTGCGGCACTTTGAGATCTTGAATTCCCCAGAGATGTTCTCAAGGTGTGGTGTTGCCGGTATTAGTCCCCATCATCTGCAAGTTAACCACAAATACACATTATAGGAGTTGTTATGCGCATAAGTAACAAGTGGCATAAAAATCCTAAAACTTATTGCAAAAGTACAATTAAGCTCTAAAACTTTCAAAAAGTGTAATCAATCGTAAATCTTATCAAATTGGTGGTATCATGTCTTTTCGTTAATTTCGTCCAATTTGACAAATAAAAAATGCGGACATAGCATTATCATTATTATTATTGTTGTTGTTGTTGTTGTTGTTGTTGTTGTTGTTGTTGTTGTTGTTGTTGTTGTTGTTGTTGTTGTTGTTGTTGTTGTTGTTGTTGTTGTTGTTGTTGTTGTTGTTGTAGTATTGAATTTTTTTATTATTAATTTATCTCTCCCATGTGATGTCCTACGTGGCGTTGAGATTAACTAAAGCACCAAAACAACATCGTTTTGATCAAAATATCAATTTTATAACCTAAATTTTAGTTAACTAAGCAAGTCTGGTGCGATCAAGGAAGTACTTGATCGCACCAATTTGACAAGTTTAGTTGTCTTTTTGAAACTTTTAGGACAATTCACCCTCAACAAGACCCCCGCTTGCACCCTCATTCTCAGTCTCATTGTCAACCTCATTTTTCATATCACCCTCTAGATAGAATTGGATTGCTCGTTGCGGTGGTGCCAATGAAAGCACTTCCTCTGGTATCTCATCACTAGTGACTTCCTTCAGTCCTACAGTTGAAGTCTTGCTAGGCATTTGGATCAATTAAATAAATTTTAAGGTTTAATTGTATTTTTTTGAAATTTTTTAAGATTTCCAATGCATTCGTCGCTAAAGTTATTACATTTTCAATAAAGTAGCCATGCATTATTACCATGCATGCAAAATAGGGTCCACGATTCTTTTGTCTTATGCAATAATTTGACTAGACATTAGATGGTGGGGTGTCCCATCTATCTCCCTCTCGAGTCAAGCTTTAATAAAGATGCTTTATAAAAAGAAAAGCTAAAGAGTCGAAATCGCTCATTATTCAAGAGGGGCTTAGCATCACACACGAGAGACTTTGGCCACAGTGTGGACTTGATAATTATACTTTTGTTGTTTTTGCCTTTTCCATTTAACCATTACGTAAAGATTCATTCATCATTTTAACAATGAATCTCAACTGATTATTATCGACTTTTCCAGCAAAAAGTTCGTTTCAATTCATCGGATAAAATCTGCGCTGAAGCGAAGTGGTAAACAATCACGTAAAAGGGAACGGTTCTGCCTTGAAGCTGAATAAACGGAGGGGCACACAAATTAGTCTTCTTGTTGGAGTCGGATTCTTGAAGCAGAAGTCGGTTATGGAATATTTGAAAGAAGATAGTCCAACTTGGATTTGGGATTGACCGTATGTGTTTCTGTTAAATTCAGCCAATGATCGTCCCTTTCGGAATATGCATATATATTCGTATTTTTTCTGGATTTTGAGAGGGGGAAAAAAAGGCCTCTCTCTCTCTCTCTCTCTCTCTGAGTGCCGTGTGTGGTCTGTTTGCGGGTGACATCGATAGGCGCTAGGTGCTTGACAATGGGGCTTCTTGCAACGAAGATTTCTTCGTGAAATTAGCCAATATATTTTAGTGTTCAACATGTGAAAATCTTGTGATAAGATTTGTTAATTCTTTTTTGAGATCGAGAGATTATTTCGTGAAGAATTATAGGGCTAAGCACTATGTGAATGTAGTTTGTAATCTCTGAATTATATCGCTTTTTCTTTAGTGAAATTCATTATTACTCTCCCCATAAATGTAGGTTTCTACGATCGAATTACGTAATATAGTGTCCGATTTATTTTCTTATTCTGTCTATTTTATTGTTTGATTACTTGCTTCTGAGCAACAATTGATATCCACTTCTCTAACGGCTCCATTAATTTGGCTTGTAACTCCTTTTCTTTAAGTGGAAGTCCCCTTGGGGTCTCCTTGGATGCTACAAAATTTGACAGTCAAATACATTCGGCCTCTAACACATAATCAATTATAATATCGATGTGCATCCCCAATCTTTCATCGAGAATTGCTTCATTGGACCGAAAGGTCGAGTTGACGAGACTAATAAGAAACATTTCAAATCTCGTATCAGATTTGGATTTGGCACTACTTGTTCCTTTGACATTGTGCGGAAGTAAACGATTAAATAATAAAATAGACAAAACCAAAAAATAAATCTAACATCAAATTTACGTAGTTCAGTTGTACAAACCTACTTTCAGGGGAGAGCAACAATGAATTTCACTATAAATTAAGTGATATAATGAAAATTGCAGACTACATTCGAGTTACTTGAATATTCTCAGTGTTCGCCAACCCCAATTACATTCAATAGAGCACATAACGTTTAGCCCCAAATTGCTCACGAAATAATTTCTCAATCTCACGAAAGAATTATATGCAAATTTTTATCACGAGAATTTCTAGAACACAAAATTATTGATATAATTCCACAAGGAAAAGTCCACGCCAAGCACTCGTTTAATAAATGGTACTTGAAGACCTTTGCTACGAAATCCAACTTGCACTAAGCATATATCGGTCAGCTATGGTCTTCAACTGCACATTGGATTTCCTATTTTGACCGTGACTTCCACTGGAAATAGAAGAGAATATTTTTGTTCTTTCTCTGGCCCAACTTTCCTTTTCTTGTATTTTGTTCAGTATTCAAAATTCAGGAAACATCCTAGTTGACAACGATCCATGATAGTCTTCGCAAATTTATGTCACATCCGATTATATCCAAAAAATTCCAATCGAATTTGCACATGCACTTATAGATCGGAATCTGGGTTAAAACTTTACACATATTTTAACAATCTCCACCTTGGCTAGATGTTGGAGCTAAGTCACAGTCACTTCGCTGATAATCTAAACTTCATGGGTTCATTCGCCATAGATATATTCCAAGTCTAAGCCTCACTTGAATTTTCCCATAATTGTATATCTAGAACATCAACTGTACATGCACCTTTAATGCATCGCAAGCACTTTCTGGCACAACCTCCTCTATCACAGATAAAACAAAACCATTATTGCATCGATGTTTGTCAAGAGATCAAACATGTACTTCGTATAACCCTCGAGATAATATGAAAGTATTTCGTGTCCACTACACGTTCCCCAAATGTATTGCATCACTTCCCACAGAGTATAGAGAATTTCAAAGGATCCTATGCCAGTATCCGACTCCACGATTAGGATTTGTTTCTTTAGGATCATATTCATTTGCAACCAACTGTTGGCTCTTTAGGCTCCACCTTACTATAAGAACATCTGTATCGATTATTTTCGCTAGTACTTGCTACTTCAAAAGTTTTTTGTTGCAACTCCACCTCAAGCGATACAACGTTTGGATCCGTACAAGCACTTCTACAATCACTCTTATCCATAAGTACTGGAGACTCGTCAAATATAATGTCTCTGTTGAAAACATGTGAATTTAATTTCGGACACCACAATCGATAGCCACGCTCACCTTATGCATAACTTATAAATATGTATCATTTTGCCTTTTTATTGAGCTTATCATCACTAATCCGAATATAGCATGGATAATTAAATATTAAAAAATTATTAAATTTTCAAGAGAGCAGCCATGCATTATTATCATGCATGCAAAACTAGGGTTTACATGTATTCTTTTGTGATAAAGACACATCATCGGGAAAAAGCTGTGCGCATTGCGCAAGCCAGAAGATGCAATAATTTGACTAGACATTAGATATTGGGGGTCCCATCCGTCTCCCTCTTGAGTCCAGCTTTAATAAAGATGCTTTGTAAAAAAAAGCTAAGGAGTCTCATTATTCAAGAGTGGCTTAGCATCGCACACGAGGGACTTTGGCCACAATGCGGACTTGATAGTTACACTTTTGTCGTTTCTGCTTTTTCCACTGACCATTACGTAAAGATTCATTTGGCGTTTTAATACTAAATCTCAACTGTTTATTATCAACTTTTCCAGCACAAAGTGGATATCCACTTCTTTATTGGCTCCATCAATTTATCTTTTTAACTCCTTTTTTTTTAAGTGAAAGTCACTATGGGGTCTTCTTGGATGCTATAAAATTTGACGGTCAAATACATTCAACCTCTAAAGCAGAATCAATAATGATATCGATATGCATCTCCAATCTTTCATTGAGAATTGCTTCATTGGACCGAAAGGCGAAAGGTCAAGTTCACAAGACTGTAAAAGAAACATTTCCAAATCTCGTATCAGATTTGGATTTGGTACTGTAGGGAATTTTTGGGAGTTTTCAAGTTAGGGTGCGCACGAGAACGTTTCTGTTTCTCTATTTCTGTTCCAAACCTATTCCAGGAATAGGTTTGGAACAGAAACTCGTTTGATAACGCAAATCTGTTTTTCTATTTCTGAAACAAAAATCTATTCCAGAAATAGATTTTGACCCAAAATTAGAAATAAAAAATTTTTGTTTCTGGCAGAAATAGAAAAATCTATTTCTGTTCCAGAAATTATTTTCGGAACAGAATGGTTGTCATGCGCGCACTTACTGTTCTTTTTAACTTTTGCTATCAATACTAAATCTCAGTTTCTAGCATAAAGTTGGTGTGTTCATAGCTCGCGCCCTCCATCTACGACGTTCCGCTCTTCCTTCATCCTTTTTCGCACTCAACTTCTCCTCCTCCGCACAGGCATTCTTCCTCCTGCTCTTCTTCTGCTTCTTGTTCAGTATTTGCTGCTCTTTTTCATCACATTATCTCCCTCTCTGTCTCTCTGTTTTCTCGCTCTGTGTTTCTCATTAAAAAATCAAAGAAAAAATGTCAATCGATTCTGCCGTCTCTATTGCATGGGATGTCTTCAAGTGGGTAGTTATTCCCATCAAGCGTCAATTCGGATACGTGATCTGCTCCAAGAGATACGATCGGGATCTTCAGGAGGAAGTTGATAATCTGGCCTACGAGACCGAGAGGGTCCAGAATACCGTGCGAGAGGCTGAAGACAATCTTCGGAAAGCCTACGGTCACGTCACCCAGTGGCAGCGAAGTGCTGAGGAGGTTTTGAGGGAAGCGGAAGACCTGCTGCGCCACTTCAAAGAGGTGAGCAAGACTTGCTGCTATGGGACTCTTCCGACCCCAGTTGTCGCTATCAGTTCAGCAGGAAGGCCAACACACATTGATCGAGAACATTCAGAAACTCGCTCGAAAGGCAGTGAATTCAATGAACGGAACGACGTTTCCTCCAGCGCTCGTCCTCCGGAGAAATGTCCGCTGGTCCGACTCTGGCCAGGAGAGAGGGCAAAGAAGGTCGTCCCGTCGACCACTGAGATGGCCTCTGCTTTTTCTGCCTCTACGTCGGCTAGGGACGACGGTGTCTTCGAATCCAGAGCTCGGATCATAAGGGACATCATGGACGCTCTTGCCAATAACAGCAATAGCGGGGGGTGGGTTATGGGATGGGCGGGGTCGGCAAGTCCACCGTTTTGGCGGATGCCGAAAGAGAATAAGGGAAGAGAAATTGTTCGATCTGGTAGCTAAGGCCGACGTGTCAGAAAATCCAGACATCAAGAGGATTCAAGGAGAGATAGCGCATGCGTTAGGCCTACTCATGAAGAACGAAGAATTGTCAGCGTGCGGCGAAGCTTCTGCGCGAGAGGTTGGAAAAGGAGGAGAGGGAGAAAAAGAGGTGCTCATAATACTGGACAACTTGTGGAAGGAGCTGGACTTGAAATTAGTCGGCATTCCTTGCGGACATGGCAAACCAAGTCATAGGATGCAAGTTGTTGTGACGTCGAGGAAATCGAGATGTTTTGCGAAGAGAAATGTGCTGCGACCAGGACTTCCTCCTTGATGGGCTGCAGGAGGAAGAGGCAAAAGAATGTTCGAGAGGATTGTGGGGGGCAAAATTCACGTTGACGAGTTCAAACCCGTGTGTCGAAGCGCTCCGCAAATGCGCAGGTGTGCCTTTCCTAATTATCGCACTTGCAAACGTTTTAAAGATGATGATTTATCTGAATGGGAGGACACTCTGAGACGAATCGAGATGTCTAAAGATAGAGGAATCAATGATGTGATAAAGAAGATGTTGCAATTGAGTTTTGATGATTTAGAAGAGAGGAGAAGTTAACACTACGACTCTGTGTGTTTATGGCGTGTCCAAGCCCTCTCTGGAAAATTTGGTGAGGTACGGCGTAGGTTCGGGATTATATGGAGAATATAGTAGCATGGACGAAGCTAGAAATAGGTTGCGTTCGCTGAAACGCACTCTTCAAGCGTCCCCCTTTGGTAGAGAATGGAGACGATGACGGTTTCAAGATTCATGACTGGTTCGTGAGTTGTTGCCTCTATTGCTCAGAGATCAACCTCTTCTCGTATTGAAAGATAAAGATAAGTCGATAACAGAGTGCCAAAGAACAAGCTCAAGAATTGTAGGGCGATATGTTTTCCCTACGTGGACATGAAGGAGCTTCCCGAAGACTTAGATGCCCCTGACTTGCAGATGTTTTGTTGTTCACAAACAATGAGTCTCTCACGTCCGGATTCATTATTTAAGTCCATGAGGAAACTCATGGTCTTAAATCTTACTGGATACATCTCGCTCGTTCGCCTTCATCGTTTCAATTATTGGAGAAGTTGCATACTTTGTGTCTTGATGGTTGTATGTTAGACGATGTAGCATTCATGTCGAGCTAAAAGAGTTACAAATTCTCAAGCTTTGCGTTGCTCGAAAATTCAGCGATTGCCGAAAGAAATTGGGCAATTGGTAGAGCTCAGGTTGTTAGACTTGAGCCATTGTTCACGGCTTGAGATAATTGAACGCAGGTGTGGCTTGGAAGCTTGATCAATCTGGAGAGTTGCCATGAAGTTTAGCTTTCATCAATGGAATGTTGTGGAGCAAACTACACCAACTAATGCCTGTTTGAATTGAGTTGAATCGCCACATGGAGAACTCCACACTTTGCATATGCAGGTTTACGGTTTGAACACGCTCCAAGAGGATCAAACCTCGAGAAATTTACCAAGTATGAAATCCAAATCGGACATCAGCAGTGTCATCCCAGTACAAAGGATCGAGTACATTGATGCTCAATTTGCATAAAAAAAGTGATGTTCTTCGAAAAGGATGCATACAAAGCATCATAGGCAAAACTGAAAATTTGTTTTTTTGGATGGTTGGATGAAATTGAGCAAGTATTTGCTCGTTATCCAGAAAAGGTTTCCCAAAATTAAATTACATCTAACAGTCACATAGCCCCTCCGCCCATGTACATCTCCAATCAACATCCCATACAAATTTTAATACGTTGGAGTCGTTAATTCTCGATACTCATCACTTGGAGAAAAATGTCATGGACATATCTCCTCTAAAGTCCCTCAGGCATTGAAAGTAGTCGCGGTTGAAGGATGCAACAAGATGGAAGTTTCTATTTCCTCTTCATTGGCGAGAGACTTCCACAGCTAGAAGAGATTGAGGGTTGTCAATTGCAAGATAGTGCAGGGGATTGTAGAAGCTGATGATTGTTGCAGATTTGAGTTGCCTAAGTTTTTCGTATATTGAAATTGCGTAACTTGCTATGCAATCGCAAGAACTTTTTCACTGGCGAGATCAGCTGCCTTCGACTATACATCAGACACCAAGTTTGGCGCTCAATTGCATTCTTCAATGGGCAGAATGTAAAACTTTCATTTTTTTTTCACCAAGAAAAACAGGTGAACAAAGCCTAGAACTTTCTATCAAAATAATATTTTCTTGAGTTTTTACTTCTTTGCTATTTAGATAGAACACGGATTATAATGCTTTTCATATGATTTGTGCGTGGACTTTGGAA
>JAGVVM010014836.1:0-12208 GCA_019149425.1 Psidium friedrichsthalianum
CCCTCTTCCTCTCCTCCTCCCCTTCTCCCCTCTCGCCCTCCTCCTTCGCTCTCTCTCCGCTCTGCTCTTCTCCCCCCCCTCTTCCTCCCCCTTTCCCTCTCTCTCCCGTCCCGCCTCTCCCTTCCGCTCCCCTCTCCCCCTCCGCTTTTCTTCCTTCCCTCCTTTCCCCCCCTCCCTCTCCCCTCCTCCTCCCCCTCTCTGCCCCCCTCCTCCCCTTTTTTTTTTCCTTTCCCCTTCCCTCCCCCTTATATTCGGCTCGCCGCTTCCGCCTTGCCCGCCCGTTTGCTCCATGTCCCTCCTCCCCCCGTTCCCAGCCGGGGCGCCCCTGGTTCTTTTGTAAGACACGCGCCTACGAAATACCAGGAACGACGCGATTAGAGATTTATGCGAGCTAAAACGAGCCAAAAGCAATGACCGAAACATCCCACGGAAAAACCCAATGCTTTAGGTTGCCTCACTCAGACTTAGTTTTTTTTTTGTCAAAAGGCGCTGCCTCGTGGAGCATTTTAACGTGTTTTTTCGAGCATCTCGGAACGAAACCAAGCAGCAAAACCACACCCTGACGCAAACTACAACAGCAAGGAATAGTGAGAAGTAATAAATGGACAAAAGGATGGAAAATCAAGGAGAGAAGATCGCCCGAATGTGTGAACCCGAGCAGCTCAGGGAGCCTGGGCTTGAACCCAAGCGCATAGATAGGCCACGCGACTGTTTTCAAGCTCGAAAATCTCCCATCTCGCGCACCCTTTTAGAAAGAGAGTTCAGTGTTAGATGAACTACGTGACACAAGGTTTTCAAAATGCCAAACTTCCCAGCAAGAGATCAAATGCACGCATCGCAAACATGCCGGGAAGAAGCCTTCACGCACCGCTCAAACACTTAGCCAAAAATGACCGGGGTTCTCTCTAGCTTGAAGCTCCATCAGGGCGTTTTCTTGGACTCATAACTCGACCCTCATTCGTGGGAAATGGCGAAGAAACACACCAACACGAAAAGCCATATATTGGGAACAAAATGAAACAAAAATGACCCAAAACGTACGTAGGATGAGAGAGAAAATCACCCCGAAAGTCGGGGTTTGAACTGCTTGAAGCTCCATCAGGGCACAAACCAAGCCAATGTAGGGTATTCCCGACCTCGTAACTATCCTCCAAGATTGAACCGAGGGCAACCGAGGATATATACGTGTTCTACTATGTACCAGAAACACAATCAACGAGGAATCTCCCAAAAATACTCATGGTAAGATAATGAAAAATGAGCACGAAGCGAGCAAGTTGGACCGAGTTCAACACTTAGGCAAAATTTCCAGATTGAATTTCCAGATTCTGATCAGACTAATGAGGCAACTTTAGAAGAGCATATCTCACACCTCGGTCGTAACCAGGGGCAACACAGCATATCAAAACGAAGATCTACACATGTAGAATGCATTTGAGCAAAGAAACGACCAAATATCACATGAAATCACCACGAAAAACAGGTTCAAAGTCGGGGGTTTGAACCACCCGAAGCATTTCATTGAACACGTTACGCGCATTGTTAGAAAAACATATATCCGGGGCGTTACACGTGAAGCCAAAGCACGCGGTACTACAAATGAGACGTAATGAGTGTGTAAACATGTATGGACATGGTCGGTTTGGTCCCGTTCGACCCGAGGATCAAACAAGACCAAGCCGGGCAAAAATACTCAAACCAGATAGAGGCAGTCACGGTGGGGTATTCGCGTTACCTTTTCCGACGACTCAGATGGCGGATGGACGTCGGTGATGGCTCGGTAGGTAGGTGGTGTGTAGGTGTATCTCGATCGGGTGGTGATCGCTCAGGGAGCCTCTCGGTGTGCTTTGAAATCGCTCGCAACGACCCCCTGTTGGTCAGCCCAAAACGGCTCGAAAACCAGCCATGGGACCTTCCTCTCTCTCGGTTTTTCTCCAAAAAAATCGTCGAACCCCGAGCCTTGGACGTCGTCCCTTTCTTATAGAGCTCATGGCGCACTCGTACGCATGCTCACCCTCTTCGTACGTGCTCGGCCAGCTCATACATTCTTCCCCAATGGGATTTTTTCGTCGACCTCCCCCGTACGCGAGCTGTCCGCGCCTTTTTCGTACCCATTCGGCACGCGCAACACGCCAAATTTGAAGGGGGAAGGTTCTCGAATCATTTCGGGGGGAAGACGTGGCATTTGTTGCTCGAAACGGTCGCGGATTTGGTCCATTTTCGTCGGGTCTGCTGCGCGTGAACAGTGTCACGCATGGGGGGGAAGACGATGAACTAAAGCCCAATTAGCTTTAGTTCATTCCTCAAATGGCCCTCAAATGGCCCTCACGCACGGCCCATTACCCAAATCCGAATGACCTAAAGCCCAATTAGCTTAATTGCACATATTACACATAAATCACCATAATTAACCACTAGCACAACAAGCCACACATATATACAACTAGCCTAGGTCAAGATTAGAGGGTGGAGCTTACCGGTACGGGCTGGAGGCGGTGACGACGACGGGAATGGGGCGGACGGCCGGCGGTGAGGGCGGTGACCGAGAGCTAGCCGAGAGAGAGAGTGAGGGGTGAGGCGGTTTCGGGCTTCATTCAAGGGCCAAATGGCCACGGCAAGGAAGTGAGGAGGGACTACGGGAGCTTACCTAGACGTGAGAGGCTAGACGGTGGTGGCTGGCCGGCGTCGGAACGGGCGGAACGACGGCGACGAGCGGTGCTCGCGGCGGACGGCTACACGGGCCGAGAGAGAGAGGGTGAGTTGGTGAGGTCGGGGCGGCCTTGATGGGGCCTCCAAGGCCACGAAATGAAGAGGAGAAGAGGGGAGAGGGACCTACCGTGGCGGGGCAAGGCGACGGCGACGAGGGACGGTGGCGCTCCACGGCAGACGACGGGCGAACGGAAGGGACCGAGAGGGAGAGAGAGACTTCGGGTGAGGGAGAGAGAGAGTGGCCGAAAATAATGAGGGAGGAGAGAGAGAAAGGATTATAACCAATTAAAGAAAATGGGAAAAATGAGTTTATAGTGGGTTTGGTAGAATAGTGACATGTACTTTGACGTGATTGATTGATTGCCTTGGGACTTGAACCAAGATTGATTGATGTGATTGATTGATTGATGTGACATCCGATTGATGTGACAACTGATTTTAACTTGCCTCGATTTGCGTGCCAAATGCACCGATCGGGTCTCGAGCGCGAACGGATTTTGGACTGGATTTGGTGTCGGTCCAACAATTCTATTCTCAAAAATCCTAATTAATCTTGTTCTAAGGACTGAGCATTTACCGGGGGCATTTCGGTAATTTTTCCATTCACGTCTTGCTTCTCGACGTGCACCGGCTGTCCGACCTTCGGTCGACATTTCTGAAACCGACTTCATTTCTTCATTGTGTTTATCCTACTAATTCGATTATCCAATGTCGGATTTCATTTTGTGGTCAATTTCATTAAATACCGACTCTGTCTCAGTCTTGGACCAACGGGTGGCTGATTGGGAAAAATCCCGGATAGCCTTTCCCCTTCGGTTGGTCATCTCAGGGTAGCTAATCCTGAGTAAGCGTCGACTAGAGTGTATTAATGAAGCGTTTCCATTCATTTAGAAATTCTGACAAATGGTCGAATTTTCAGACTGTCACATTAATTGGGCTCAAGTTACAAATTGGAATATTAAAATATGAGGCCCACTGATGTATATGGGCTTAGGACATCAAATTGGGCCCAAAAGAGGCTAATTGGGCTTATTAGGCTAGACCTTGAAAATGGGCTTGGGCCCTACACGAAATTAAGTATAATAATGGGCCCGAATTATACATTTAATTTTAGAATTAATTCATGGGCCTAAGGTTGGTTAATGGGCCTTAGATACCAATTGGGCCCAACTTAATTTAATAGACCCAACTTGGTTTAATGGGCCTAACCCACTTCATTGAACCTTAAATCCTAATGGGCCCAACTTGACTTATGGGCTTAGAACACTGTAATGGGCCGACTCACCTTAATAGACCTACTACCTTTGTGGGCCTTGGGCCCTAGAACGGGCTGTGGGCCCATTCAATACCTGAACCCATTAAATGGGCCTCGAACCAAACTAAGCCAAATTCAACTACACCCGAGGGATTGATAAATCACTGAATCATTAGTCGTGGGCTACTAACTCCCAGGGGACTAACATGGGTGATTTGGGCTTAGGCCGAGTTATCGAGTCCGCTAAGATGAGGTTCAAATTTATATGGGTTTAACCCTAGAAATGGTATGTGTTATTCTATTGAGCCTGTCTGGCTGAGGAACTGTGTGTGGGGCATTGACCTTTTATGGGTTGGCTTGACGAGCACGTGATTACTGTGATAACTTCTTGATGTGCTCCGTACTGTGCTCATATACCATTGCATGCATGCTCTATGTCTGATTTGCTGGTTGCAATCATGTGGGCCCCGCATACATTGAGAGCATGGCATGAGTCACCAGAGATGTGACATGTTGGATGAGCCCCTGAGGCGTCTTTACGCGGGGAATTGGAGAGATAACGGGTGACCAACGTAAGGTGTCAGATACGCAGTTGTGATATTCGCCGAGTGGCACTGTTGGATGAGCCCTGATGGGAATTGGAGTGATAGACGGGCGTGATCCATTGGGATCTGATATGGCCGGCTGAGGCCTGCATCAGTTTGCATATGGCATCATGTTTGATTGTCTCTTGTGCCCGTCTGTGTGATATGATCTGTATTGCTATGAATTGCACGTTTGTTCATCCATGTTGGGGTCTAGTACCGAGGGGACTGAGAGTGTCTGAACCCTGGACCGCGAACCTAGTCCACTGGATAGGACCGACCCCACTAGTATACGCTATCCTACGTTAGGATTAGTGGTGAGCTTATTGAGTTTCGACTCACGGGCGGTGGTTGCCCTTCATCTTACAGATCCAGGTCACCAGTGATGGCTGCGCCACCGATGCTTTTTGGACTGCCAGTGCAGATGGATACCCAGATCGCCCTCCATTTTGATATGCACGCCACGCTGTGGCATAGGCATGTGACGACTGTACTAGTAGATCAGGGTGGACCCTACCTTGTACCCCATAGATTTGAGGCCTGGTATAGGGAGGGCCTGTATGGCTTTGAGGGACCCCAGAGAGACTCCCCTATCCCTATGGAGGACGACCCGATCCTTTTGCAGCCAGCCGAGTATGGAGGTGAGGTGATGGACCCCGACCCACTGCAAGAGTTGCCGTCCCCAGGACGTTCGGAGATTGACGGCCACGATGAGGGTGACGCCATGGACACTGACGAGGAGGATCCAGAGGAGGACCCCGAGGAGGACCCCGAGGAGGATCCCGAGGAGGAGCCTGAGGAGGTCTGAGTCCCACTGTTGCTGGTCTAGATTTTGAGGGCGTAGATGTCATGACCGTAGTTGACATTTTCTTTTTGGGGTCTGTACTTAACGCTCTATGCATATATATATGATGTTGTGTTTCCTTTTGTAAAAGTGTCTTGTCTTTCCGCGCTGCCCCCATCATCTTGTGTATGTATGCATGTATTGAAGGCACGCTTCCGCAGGTTTCAGATTGTTGTCGTTTAGCGCTAGCGTAGCTTGGCCGCAATGTGCATCCTGGGCCGTCGCTATTCGTAGGCCAGGTGTACGCAGGGTTTCTTCACGATATGTGTCACGCCCCGAGTCCCAATCGAGCTCGCAACATCCCTACTCATATCGTGAAGAACCCTGCGTACGCCTGGCCTACGAGTAGCGACGGCCCAGGACGCACATCGCGGCCAGACGACGCTAGCGCAGAACGACATCAATCTGAAACCTGCGGAAGCGTGCCTTCTACACATGCATACATACACAAGATAGTGGGGTAGTACAGAAAGACAAGAACACTTTTACAAAAGGAGACAACAGCATATATATACATAATCAAGCGTTAGATACAGATCCCAAAAGAAAATCTCAACTATGGTCAAGACATCTACGCTCGTTCAAACTCCAAAAAATCCTAGACCAGCAACTGTGGAACTCAGACCTCCTCGGGCTCCTCCTCGGGATCCTCCTCTAGGTCCTCCTCGGGGTCCTCCTCGTCAGTGTCCATGGCGTCACCCTCATCATGGCCGTCAATCTCAGAACGTCCTGGGACGGCAACTCCTGCAGTGGGTCGGGGTCGATCACCTCGCCACCATACTCGGCTGGCTGCAACAAGATCGGGTCGTCCTCCATAGGGATAGGGGAGTCTCTCTGAGGTCCCTCGAAACCATACAGGCCCTCTCTATACCATGCCTCGAATCTATGGGGTACAAGGTAGGGTCCACCCTGATCTACTAGTACAGTTGTCACATGCCTATGCCATAGCGTGGCGTGCATATCAAAATGGAGGGTGATCTGGGTATCCATCTGCACTGGCAGTCCAAAGAGCATCGGCGGTGCAGCCATCACTGGTGACCTGGATCTGTAAGATGAAGGGCAACCACCGCCCGTGAGTCGAAACTCAATAAGCTCACCACTAATCCTAACGTAGGATAGCGTATACTAGTGGGGTCGGTCCTATCCAGGGGCTAGGTTTGCGGTCCAGGGTTCAGACACTCTCAGTTACCCTCGGTACCAAACCCCAACATGTATAGACACACGTGCAATTCATAGGAATACCGTTCATATCATACAGACGGGCACAAGAGACAATCAAACATGATGCCATATACAAACTGATGCAGGCCTCAGCCGGCCATATCGGATCCCAATGGATCATGCCCGTCTATCACTCTAATTCCCATCAGGGCTCATCCAACAGTGCCACTCGGCAAATATCACAACTGCGTGTCTGACGCCTTACGTTGGTCACCCGTTATCTCTCCAATTCCCCGCGTAAAGACGCCTCAGGGGCTCATCCAACATGTCACATCTCTGGTGACTCATGCCATGCTCTCAATGTATGCGGGGCCCACATGATTTCAACTAGCAAATCAGACAATAGAGCATGCATGCAGTGGCATATGAGCACAAGTACAGAGCACCTCAAGAATTCATCAAAGTAAACACGTGCTCGTCAAGCCAAACTATAAAGATCAGATGCCCCACACACAGTTCCTCAGCCAGACAGGCTCAATAGAATAACACGTACCATTTCTAGGGTTAAACCCATGTAAATTTGAACCTCATCTTAGCGGACTCGATAACTCGGCCTAAGCCCAATCACCCATGTTAGTCCCCTGGGAGTTAGTAGCCCACGACTAATGATTCAGTGATTTATCAATCCCTCGGAAGTTGAATTTGGCTTAGTTTGGTTCGAGGCCCATTTAATGGGTTCAGGTATTGAATGGGCCCGCAGCCCGTTCTAGGGCCCAAGGCCCACAAAGGTAAGTAGGTCTATTAAGGTGAGTCGGCCATTACAGTGTTCTAAGCCCATTAATTAAGTTGGGCCCAATAGGATTCAAGGTTAAGTGAAGTGGGTTAGACCCATTAGACCAAGTTGGCTATTAAATTAAGTGGGTCCAATTAGTATCTAAGGCCCATTAACCAAATGTAGGCCCATGAACAATTTTAAAAATCAATTATACGATTCAGGCCCATATTGTTAAATTTTCGTGTAGGGCCCAAGCCCATTTTCAAAGTTAGTCAATTAGGCCAATTAGTCTATTTAGGCCCATTTAGCATCCTAGGTCCATGCACACTATTGGGCCTTATCTTTAATATTCCAATTTATAATTTAGGCCCAATTCACTTGTGATTTTCGTCCATATATGGCCCATTATCCAATTTTGGGCCCAAGAGTTCCAAATTGGCCCAATTAGTGTAAAATTAGAACCCAAGCCCATTAGTTTGCCTAGGCCCACAACACCTCACGCCTAGCCCATAAATTTCGACCCACTAGAGAAAATTTTCGGCCCAATTCAATCAACCACAGCCCACAATTTAGGCCCATTCACAAATTCATAATTAACCTAATACACACTTAAGCCTAATTGCACATATTAAGCCATAACCATCTTGATTAGCTACTAGCACACGTCCCATACACATATACAACTAGCCTAGTCAAGATTAGAGGATGGAGCTTACCTATTTGGGGTCGGTGAAGGGCGGACGGTGGCCGGTTGACGGCGGCTTCTCGGGCGGTCGGTCGGGCGAGCTAGGACAACGAGAGAGAGAGAGAGAGACGTGGGTTCAGTTCGGCCTCAACCAAGGGACAAAGGCCACGGAACGAAGGGACGAGGGGTTTACCGGGACGGGGACGAGACGACGGCGACGTGGATCGGTAGTGAACGACGGCGGACGACGGCGATGGGAACGGCACGGGCGGCTTCACGCGACGAGAGAGAGAGAGAGATGAGACGGGGTCACGGTTCCAAGGGGTTCCATGGCCGCGAAAATGGAAGGACAAGGGCCATAGAGGACTCACCTAGGCGCGGAGGAGGTCGGCCGGCGGTCGGACGGTGGCGGACGGCGGCGTTGGGCGGACGACGGGCGAGAGGAGCCGTGAGGGAGAGAGAGGATTCGGGAGAGAGAGGGAGAGGGAGGTTGGCCGAAAATGAGTAGAGGAGAGAGAGAGGGAAAGATTATAATGTTTAATAAAATCAAATAAAATCAATATAGTGGGAGTAGGTTGGAATAGTGACCATGATGGGAGTGATTGACATTCTTGGAAATTGTGCCATGATTGATGTGATTGATGGATTGATTTGACACTTGATTGATTGATGTGACATCCGATTGATGTGACAACTGATTTGACTTGCCTCGATTTGCGTGCCAAATGCACCGATCGGGTCCTGAGCGAGAACGGATTTTGGACAGGATTTGGTGTCGGTCTGACGATTCTATTCTCAAAAATCCTAATTGATCTCATTCTAAGGACTGAGCATTTACCAGGGGCATTTCGGTAATTTTTCATTCACGTCTTGCTTCTCGACGTGCACCGGCTGTCCAACCTTCGGTCGACATTTCTGAAACCGACTTCATTTCTTCATTGTGTTTATCCTACTAATTCGATTATCCAATGTCGGATTTCATTTTGTGGTCAATTTCATTAAATACCGACTTTGTCTCAGTCTCGAACCAACGGGCGGCTGATTGGGAAAAATCCCGGATAGCCTTTCCCTTCGGTTGGTCATCTCAGGGTAGCTAATCCTGAGTAAGCGTCGACTAGAGTGTATTAATGAAGCGTTTCCATTCATTTAGAAATTCTGACAAATGGGTCGAATTTTCAGACTGTCACAATATGAGCAGGGATGTCGCGGGCTCGATTGGGGTTCGGGCGTGACAGGAGAGAAGTTCCAGATTTATACAGATCACCAGAGCCTAAAGTATCTGTTCTTCCAAAGGAATTAAACATGAGGCAGCGTCGTTGGATGGAGTTGCTAAAGGACTACGACTGTGATATCCTGTACCATCCAGGAAAGGCGAACAAGGTGGCGGATGCTCTGAGCAGAAAGTCGAGCATCGCGCATATGATGATGAAGGAATGGACGTTGTTAGAGGAAATCAGAGACTCTGAGTTCAAGGTTAAGGTAGGAAGCCTCTCAAGCCTAATGGCTACTCTACAGATTGAGCCAGAGATTCAACTGAAGATCAAGGAATTACAGTCCATGGACCTCGATATCCAGAAGATCGTGATGATGGATGCAGAGAGAGGAAAGACGATTTCAAGGTGACTGGAGACGGGATGTTAAAGTTTAAAGGGCGATTGTGTGTACCAAATGACGAAGAGCTAAAGGAAAGAATCTTGGCTGAGGCTCACAGGAGCAATTATAGTATCCACCCTGGAAGTACGAAATGTACCAGAATCTACGTCAACACTACTGGTGGAAACGGAATGAAGGTGGATGTGGCTAAACATGTAGCCAAGTGCTTGACATGCCAGCAAGTGAAGGCGCAACATTGCAAGCCTGGAGGACTGCTACAACCATTGGAGATCCCAGAGTGGAAATGGGAACACATTACCATGGATTTCGTGACGGGACTGCCGAGAAGTCAGAGAGGAAACGACTCGATTTGGGTAATAGTTGACAGATTGACCAAGTCTGCGCATTTCATTGCAGTGCGAAAGGATTCCACATTGGAGAAGCTGGCGGAAATGTATGTGAGGCAGATAGTAAGACTACATGGGGTGCTAGTAAGTATTGTGTCAGATAGGGATCCTCGTTTCACAGCCACCTTCTGGAAGAGTCTGCAGGGTGCTTTGGGGACAGAGTTGAGATTCAGTACAGCCTATCACCCTCAGACTGATGGTCAGTCGGAAAGGACCATACAGACCTTGGAAGACATGCTAAGGGCGTGTATAATAGACTTCAAGGGTGGCTGGGAAGAACAGCTACACTTGGTGGAATTTGCCTACAACAATAGCTATCAGCAGAGTATCAGAATGGCACCGTTCGAAGCACTGTATGGAAGAGCCTGTAGGACGCCGATCTGTTGGGACGAGGTTGGCGAGAAAAGCATAACAGGACCGGAGTTAGTGCAGCAGTCGGTAGAGGCAGTCAAGGTGATTAGAGACAGATTGAGGACTGCCCAGAGTAGGTAGAAGAGCTATGCAGACAAGAGACGTAAGCCATTGGAATTCCAAGTTGGAGAGCATGTCTTTCTGAAGGTGCCGCCGATGCGAGGATTATCTCGGTTTGGCAAGAAAGGGAAGCTGAGTCCTAGATTCGTTGGGCCATTCGAGATTTTGGAGAAATCGGGACACTGGCTTATCGTCTAGCACTGCCGCCAAACTTGTCGCAGATCCACAACGTGTTTCATGTGTTGATGTTGAGGAAGTATGAGCCAGATCCTGGCCATATACTCGATCATGAAGTCGTTGAGATGGATGACCGCGTCTCTTACGTGGAAAGGCCAATAAGGATTGAAGATCGTCAGGAACAAGTGCTCAGGAACAAGACGATCCCTTTGGTCAAGGTCATCTGGGAGCACCATGGAACCGAAGGAGCTACATGGAGAGCGAAGGCGAGATGAAGAAGAAATACCCTCATCTTTTGAATGAGCAAGTGTAATTTTAATTTGGAGTAGAACTTATAGACTGTAATTTCGAGGACGAAATTTTTATAAGAAGGGAAGAATTGTGACAGTATGAAAATTCGACCCATTGATCGGAGATTCTAAATGAATGGAGATGCTTCGTTAATACACTCTGGTCGACGCTCACTCAGGATTAGCTACCCTGGGATGACCAACCGAAGGGGAAAGGCTATCTGGGAATTTTTCCAATCAGCCGCCCGTTGGTCTGAGACTGAGACAGGGTCGGTATTTATGAAATTGACCGCGAAATGAAATCCGGCGATGGACAATCGAATCAGTAAGATAAACACAACGAAGAAATGGATTCAGTTTCAGAAGCGCCGCCCGAAGGGCAGACAGCCGGTGCACGTCGAGAAGCGAGACGTGAAAGGAAAATTACCGAAATGCCCCCGGTAAATGCTCAGTCCTTAGAATTAGATAAATTAGGATTTTTGAGAGTAGATTCGACAGACCGACACAAATCCAGTCCGAGATTCGTTCGCGCTCGAGACCCGATCAGTGCATTTGGCACGCAAATCGAGGCAAGTCAAATCAGATGTCACATCAATCAATCAAGTGTCAAATCAATCCATCAATCACATCAATCAAGGTTCAATTCCCAAGGCAATCAATCACTCACATCCATGTCACTATTACACCTAACCCACTATAATATTCATTTTTGGATTTGTGGATATAATCTCTCTCTCTCTCTCTCTCTCCTCCCTTCACCCCTCCATTCGGCCGACCACTCCCCCATTCTCCCTCTCCCGAACTCTCTCTCTCTCGTTCGCCGCCGTGACCCGCCGTCGTCCGCCGTCCGCGTCGCCGACCAGCCACCATCCGCCTCCACGACACCTCGGTAAGCCTCTCTCTCAGCACTCCTCTCCTTGCTGTCCCCGTGGCCTTAGAGGTCCCCTTTGGACCAGACCCGACCTCCACTCTCTCTCTCCTCTCTCGGCGGTCTCTCGCCGGTTTAAGCTCATCCGCCCTAGAAAATCCGCGTCGCCGTCCGCTGCCGGGCAGGGAGGGGTTGGGCTCCGTGGGAGGAGCGCGCCGCGATCTCCTCAGTAGCCATTGTGGACTGCGCGCTGTCTGTATCGTCGGTGGCCCGAGGATCACCGCCCGCGCCGGGAAAACACGGAGGTGTTGTCCTTCCTCGATGCGCGCGGGCGCGCTTGAGGCCCGTCGATTCCTCGGACCTGGTGCGAGGAGAGGAAAGGGCGAGAA
>JAGVVM010014837.1:0-11410 GCA_019149425.1 Psidium friedrichsthalianum
ATCCACAATCGAAAACCAAACCGCTTCCCATCAACTTTTCTATCTCATCCCACACCCCTACCTGACAATCTCGAACGAGTACGCTAACACCCGAAACACCAGGCTGCTTTACACATTTGATGAGTGTTTTTGTTCGCGCCAATGGTATCGACATCAGCGGTAACATACAAGAGAGACTTGCACGAATTACCCAGTGTTCCGCCCAGGTAGTGATCTAAGCGCCTGCAAGAGATTTCATATGTCTCTTTACAGCCGCTCCTCGTTACAATGACAGACGCTCAAATTGTCTCAGACAGTCACCCGTCGAGCGCGCTGCCCCCGCCCACCCCCCCCGCCCTACCTGGCACTGGCACCACGTGTCTGGCGCTGCCCCGAACCCCGCATTCCGCACGGCAGGGATCACAGGTCGTTATACACTTCAGTTGCCCGACTCACCTGGGTGTCCCGGTGTAGAAATAAGGTCCCGAAGGTGTTTCCTGCCATCCACAGGGCTCATACCGGCTAACATAACGCATGTTCGAGTCAGGGTTTGAAGGATAGAAAATGGCTCTTGAAGTTCAACAAGCCCCGAACAAACTTCCTTACGCTTGGCATTGTCGCCCCGGCGTTTCGTGGTTTTGAAGGCTCTGAAACCACGTTGTTTCTAAAGGATAAACAGATCCTGTACACGTAGTTGGGTGGAGCCAAGCAATCCAGTTACTTCAAAGATGGATCGATTGAACAAGCAATGACCTTCAGCGGTACTTACCGTCGCTGGGTCTCCACCGAAGAAGGCTCGTCTGAGATAGGACTTGGACGCTTCGCTGCCGTGGGGTCGTCCGCTGGAACCATAGCTAGTGTGCGAGAGATGAGTTGGAGGTTGTCGGTGATTCGCGAAGAAGCTATCCGGGGGGACATTGTGCGATGCATCTTGTCAATGTTGAAAATCTAGCTGTGTTGGAGGCAGTGAAGTGTTGGGGCACGAACGACATTCCGCTTTACTTGGGCTTTGGTCCAAATAATGTTAACTCTATAAGTATTTATCCATTTACGTTTTTTATAATTATTTAACCGTTTCGGGGGCATGTGCGGATGCGGCCTGTTAATGCTGGCCCCCGTTTTATTTGTGTTTCTTGTTTTTTTCTAGATACGCGCCACGCAACTATTTTTGGGTTTTCTTTTTGTGAAGGATCGTATAGTTTATTGTGGATAAGAATTTTTATTTTGATACAAACAACGTGTTCAGTCAGGATATAACTTTTTACAGTCTTTTTAGAAACGTAACTGTTTATAATTATTTCAAATTATTAGGCGAAGTAGAGTTAGATCATATGCTTTAGGTAATTGGGGTGGGTTGTTGGTTGATATCAAAGAATGTGACGGTAAAACACATGCATACCATACATTGGTTATGAGATCCATGGCGATAATCTCCAGATTAAAGAAATTGCAATAGTATATCCAATATATTATTCTATTATTCGAGTTCGCATCTATTCTTATTGATTTGTGTGTTTACTTTTAGTTGTAGTAAAAGCCGTTTCAATATGATTATCGCTTGTAGTTTTCTATAACAATTTTTTTTTATGCATAAAGATCCTCAAATTCTTTAGGAAATACAATGTAGAATTAGAAACGCATTTTTTTTATCTTAAACGGACACACAGAAGAATGAAGTAGAGAACAGAACATCAAAAAAAATTCTGAAAAACCAAACATCATTTTCGTTGTGTTTCGCCTAATTGTTTTTTCCCGTTATAATAATTCGCCCGAGTGAGGTTACCAATTTCCTTTCTGGTGTAATTGCGGGCCGTATACCCATGTTGCATGTTCGATTATTCGAGTTTTCAATCTTCTGAGTTAGACCCGGGGGTGTTTATTTTTATCGTCAGTAAGTACCGTTTCCCATAATTGGGACATGATGTGTTCATTTAAACTTTTTATTTTATGAATAAAACCTCAAATTCTTTAGAAATATAACGTACATTAGAAATGGTTTTTCCTGTATATAAAAAAAACCAAGGGACATAAAAAGATAGCAAAAAAAAATTTGGAAAAAAAAACGTCATTTCATTTCTGTTTCACCTAATTTTTTAGTCCGTTATTTTGCAATGGAGGTGATCGATTCCATTTAAGTTCTATATTTTGTGTATGTTGACCATTTTGCATGTTCGATTATCGAGTTTGCAATCTATTCTGACTGGTCCACGTGTTTAATTTTTCGTCAGTAAATAGCCGCTTTCAAATATTTGATGATGTCGTCTATTTAATTTTTTATACTATAATAAGACTCAAATTCTTTAGAAAATATAACTTAGAATTAGAAATTTTTTTATATTAAAAAAGAAGGTACATAAAAAAAAAAAGAACAGCAAAAAATTTCCACAAAAACCAAAGAACCACTTCAATTGTGTTTAAACGTAATTTTTTAGCCGTTATTTCGCAACAGAGGGCAACCATGTCCATTCCAGTCTAATTCATTATGTATCCACCATGTTATGTTCCATTATTCGAGTTCGCAATCTATTCTGATTGATCCGCATGTTTAATTTTTCGTTAGTAAATAGTTGTTTTTAATATTTCACTCATGTTTGCTATTAACTTTTTTATTTTATGAATAAAGAGCCCTCAAATTCTTTAGGAAATGTAACGAAGAAAAAAACGCGATTTTTTTTGTTTAAAAAAATGAAAAGATAAATAAAAAAAAAAGAACACAAAAAAAACATTCTGAAAAAATGAAACATCATTTCATTTGTGTTTTAACCTATTTTTGGCTGTTATTTCGCAACAAGGGTCCGATGTCCATTTCGGTCCAATTCGTTATGTATCCGCCCATATTGCATGTTTGATTATTCGAGTTCGCAATCTATTCTTGTTGGTCCTGTGTTTATTTTTTCATCAATAAATAGTTGCGATAAATATTTGACTGATGTTTCTGTTTAAATTTTTTATTTTATGAATAAAGAGCCTCAAATTCTTTAGGAAATACCCTACCCAAAAAAAAATTCTTTAGGAAATATAACGTAGAATTAGAAATGCATTTTTTATATAAAAAAAATGGACATAAGAAAAAGAACAGCAAAAAAAATTTCAAATAAAAAACCAAACAATTATTTCCTTTGTGTTTCAACGTAATTCTTTTAGCCGTTACTTCGCAATGAAGAGTAACCGATGTCCATCCTAGTCTAATTCATTATATATCCGATCATGTTGTATGCTCGATTATTTGAGTTTGTAATCCATTTTGATTGGTCCGCATGTTTAATTTTTCGTCAATAAATAGCAATTTCAAATGTTTGACTGATGTATCTATTTAAATTTTTTATTTTATGAATGAAGCGTCTCGAATTCTTTAGGAAATATAACGTAGAATTAGAAACGCATTTTCTTCTATATATAAAAATGACAGGGGCATAAAAAAGAACAGCAAAAAAAAAAAAACATTTCTGAAAAACCAAACAATCATTTCGTTTGTGTTTCAACATAATTTTTTTAGCCGTTATTTCGCAACGGGTGGTGACCGATGTCCTTTTTGGTCTAATTCGTTATGAATCCGACCAAGTTGCATGTTTGATTATTTGAGTTCGCAATCCACTCAGATTGGTCCATTTGTGTGTTTAATTTTTCCTAATAAATAGTCGTTTTAAATATTTGACTGATGTTTCTGTTTAACTTTTTTTTTGTTACGAATAAAGAGCCTTAAGTTCTTTAGGAAATATAAAGTAGAATTAGAAACATGTTTTTTATATAAAAAAATCGAAAGGGACATAAAAAAAAGAACAGCAAAAAAATTTCAGAAAAACCAATCAATCATTTTATTTGTGTTTCAACCTAATAATTTTAGACGTCATTTTGCAACAGAGGGTGATTGATGCCCATTCCGGTGTAATTGTTATGCATTGGACCATGTTGCATGTTCAATTATTTGAGTTCGCAATCAAATTGAGTGGTCCGTGTGTTTAATTTTTCGTAATAGCCGTTTCAAATATTTGACAGATGTTTATGTTTAACTTTTTTTATTTTTTGAATAAATAGCCTCAAATTATTTAGGAAATATAATATACAATTAGAAACACGTTTTTTTCCCTGTATAAAAAAAAGAAAGGGACATAAAAAAAAAGAACAGAAAAAAATCAGAAAAACCAAACAATCATTTCATTTGTGTCTCAGCCTAATTTTTTTACCCATTATTTTGAAACGGAGGGCGACCGATGTCCATTGCGGTCTAATTCATTATGTATCCGACCATGTTAAAGGTTTGATTATTCAAGTTTGCAATCTATTTTTACTGGTCCGGTTGTTTAATTTTTATCAGTAAATAGCCACTGCAAATATTTAATCGATTTTTTGTTTAGCTTTTTTATTTTATGAATAAAGCACCTCAAATTCTTTAGGAAATATAGCGTAGAATTAGAAATGCATTTTTTTGTATATCAAAAAATGAAAAGGACATAAAAAAAAAGAGCAGAATTTTTTTTGAAAAAAAAAACCAAACAATAATTTCATTTGTGTTTCAACCTAATTCTTTTAGCCGTTACTTTGCAATGGAGGGTGACCGATGTCCTTTTCGGTCAAATTTGTTATGTATCCAACCATGTTGCATGTTCGATTATTCGAGTTCGCAATCTACACTGATTGGTCAGCATGTTTAATTTTTCGTCAATAAATTGCAGTTTCAAATATTTGAATAATGTTTCTATTTAAATTTTTTATTTTATGAATAAAGAGCCTCATATTACTTAGGAAATATAACGTAGAGCTAGAAATGGTTTTTTTTATATAAAAAACATGAAATGGACATAAAAAAGGAACAGCAATTTTTTTTTTTTTTGCAAAAACCAAACGTTCATTTCGTTCATGTTTCAACCTAATTTTCTTAGCCATTATTTCGCAATGATGGGTGACCGATGTCTATTCTGGTCTAATTCATTATCTTTCTGACCATTTTGCATGTTCGATTATTCGAGTTCACAATCTATTCTGATTGATCCACCTGTTTAATTTTTCGTCAGTAAATAGCCATTTCAATTATTTTATGAATAAAGGGCCTCAAGTTCTTTAGGAAATATAATGTAGAATTAGAAACATGTTTTTTTTTTGTATATAGAAAAAAAAGGGACATAAAAAAAAAGAACAACAAAAAAATTACGGAAAAAACCAATCAATCATTTCATTTGTGTTTGAACCTAATTTTTTATAGCCATTATTTCGCAACGGAGGGTGACCGATGTCCATTCCGGTCTAATTTGTTATGTATCCGACCATGTCAAATGTGTCATTATTCGAGTTTGCAATCTATTCTAATCGGTCCACGTGTTTAATTTTTCGTCAGTAAATAACCGTTACAAATATTTCACTGATTTTTTGTTTTACTTTTTTATTTTATGAACAAAGCGCCTCAAATTCTCTAGGAAATATTATGTAGAATTAGAAATGCGTTTTTTTATATAAAACAAGGAAAGGGACATAAAAAAAAAGAGCAGAAATTTTTTTTTTTGAAAAAAACCAAACAATAATTTCATTTGTGTTTCAAACTAATTCTTTTAGCTGTTACTTCGCAATGGAGGGTGACCGATGTCCTTTCCGATCTAATTTGTTATGTATCTAACCATCTTGCATGTTCGATTATTGGAGTTCACAATCTACACTGATTGGTTGGCATGTGTAATTTTTCGTCAGTAAATAGCCGTTTCAAATATTTGACTGATGTTTCTGTTTAAATTTTTTATTTTGTGAATAAAAGCCTCAAAATTTTTATGAAATATAACGTAGAATTAGAAAGTTATTTTTTTTGTATATAAAAAATGAACGGTACATAAAAAAAAAAGAACAACAAGACAAAATTTCAGAAAAAACCAAACAGTCATTTCATTTGTGTTTCAACCTAATTCGTTTAGCCGTTATTTTGCAACGGAGGGTGACCGATGTCCATTCGTTGTAATTCGTTGTATATCCGACCATGTTGCATGTTCGATTATTCGAGTTCGCAATCTATTCTGGTTAGTCCGCATGTTTAATCACCAGTTGCAGCTTTTTTGTCTAAATATCTCTTAAGCTTGATGATCACTCTGTCTCCAAGGCCCCAAATTGAAGTTTGAATTATTATTATGTACAATTGTTTCTTGTTTCACGACCTGTTGTCACAGGCTTTTCACCGGATCCTATACGAATGTAAGAGTAGAAATGCCTTAGGGAGTGTCAATCACTCTTTAGCATACCAAGGTTGCAATCCACTGATAAAGTCCAGTTATTAGCATTTCAAACAAGGAGTTAACTTCACCTAATCATCGTGCTTACGATTGGGTTTATTGCTTGGATAAACTAATCATGAAGATCTGGAGATTTGGCGCTCAAACTGGAGCAAGGAAATAGTGGAGTTAGCTAATATCTACAAAAAGTTGCTTGTAACTGTAAAGGTGATAGATGAGAGGTGGATCTTGCATTGCATTATTTCGAACAGCCTGTCGAGATGCCACCTAAATCATATTTCAATCTACTGTTGTATATAAGTGTACTCATCGTTTCTCCACTTTTAGCTTGCGAAAAGGTAAGGGAACACCTTTTGAGCCACAACCAAAACTGTAGAAAATCACCCTGCTAGTAGTTCACCACGATGTGAAGATGGACAGGTATATTGGAGTATTTAGGAGGGTAATCCGTCCAGGATTGAAGGACTGAGATCAGAAGTCGTTTTTTAATATATAATCTGTCAGCAGGTAAGTTTGTCCGAATAGTTGACTCGATATCTTCATGTATTCCTTTGTGTTGCATTTGATTTATTTGTGCTGTTAATCTATGATCTTTATCCTAAAGCATGTCTAACTACAGCTGGTGTGTCTATGGGGATGCATCCTGAATTGTATGTCTTACTTGCAATTAATTGACCCAGTTGATAAGACAGTTCACATGGACCTCTCTTTACTGAAAGAGCATGGGTTGAAGCTGATAAATGCAATGAACACCTATGTACACGCTGATCGTATAACTGGGACTGGTTTGATAAGGCAGGGCACTCATCTCCTGTGTCGATCCGTCTCATGTGCAGAATCTGCTTACTTGCTATTACACAGGGGTACCTCTTGATCCAGCTTATAATCCTTATATGGCAGCATACATCGATTGCGCCCTTGGTTTTAACGTTTCTCAAGTGGATAGTTCCTCTATCTTGCAGGGGAAAGTCCCTAGAGTGAAATCTATCATTTCCAAGGCGAGCAATGCAAGAGCTGAGTGTCTTAGAAAAGCAGGAGAGAAGATATATTTTGGTGATCTATTCCTTGAGGTATCACATCCTGAACTTTTATACTTATTATGTCACCAACAGGACAACTGATTTTGGTACTAGGGCAAGTCGTTGGATGGGAAGATGGGGTTTCTCATGAAATGAGCTAACTACATGGATCTGCTTTTGGCATAATGCACAAGTAACCGCAAATTTACGCTGAGTGATAATCGGCATACATGAGAAACTCTCCAACCTAAAAATCCAAAGGCACTACTCGCTCTTGCATTTGGGCATTGGATTATGCTGCGAATTCAACTTTTGTTCTGCGGTAAGAAATATTAAAGGGACTGCATTAAAGGGACTAACTCTTTGAAAACAACGCAGTCAATGCAGCAAGTTGCATATCCGGCCATTAACTGGCAGTAGTCACTCCCTATGTCATGAGGAAGGACATTGACCTGGATTTGCATGTGTTCATAGATTAACATCAAGTACCTTCTTTTATTTGTTGTTCACTTGTGTACTTAAGTCGTATGTCGTTTTAATAATTTTCTTCTTATGGCAGGTCCGAGCTACACCGGGACGTACGCAAGGATGTGTTATATATGTTACAGGAGATGGGCCTGGTCAACCCCAACCGATGATGGCTTTCACTGGGGATGGCTTGCTAATTCGTGGGTGTGGGCGGACTGATTTCCAGATTTGATTTCTTGCAAAATACCCCATATATACTTTGTAAGAGTGCAAAAGTTCAGCTGTTGTTATCTTAATCAAATCAATGCACAAATCAGAAACCCTTTTATGCAAGGGAGTGGTCCTATTTTGTTGTTTTTAAGATGGAACCTCCATACTTTAAGACTGAAGCTTAAGTCACGAAACCATACCTCACAAAATCCGGCAGCATTATCCAAGACAGGCCCTAAAAGCCACAAAATCATCACAACTTACCCAACGAACACGAAAACCAATCCCCAAATTCAAGACAAAAAGACTAGAACAATTTATGCAGCTGAATTAAATCTCACCAGGAATTAGCAGATGAAAACTAAGTTGCAACGATTTACCAACATGATTATTCACTTTCTCTCCATGCAATCGATGAATACGACTTATCCAAAACAAAGCAATAGGTTTTCAGATTTGACCTCACAAGCCATGGACATCAAATTGAGAGAAAATAGAACCACGTTCTGCTTCTCGGAGGGCCATCGAAAACAAGTGGCGGCGAAGCCAGAGATAAGTGTTGGCAGTGAGTCTAATTCGTGAAATCGAAGAGAGAAAAGAGACCGATCCAGCCTAGCGAAGAAGAAGAAGAAAGAACGGAATGATACACACTTAAACCCTATTTATTGAGTGAGCCACGTTCATTAAATGGGTTGGAAATCAATTTTAATTATATTTTATTTTCTTTTGAATTTATTTTTTTTCATTTTATTTTTTTCTCTACAAACTTTCGTGAGGCTCACCGGCCATTGGACAAAGGCTGCGAAGTCCTTGCCAGATCTAGGCAAGCGTCATGACCCTCGTCGAACTTAGTAGAAAAAAAATAAAAAGAAACAAAGAAAAAGGAAAAGGAAAAGAAAAGATTTGTTAAAAAATTCAGAAATTAAAAAAAATTGTCAATGTCAATGCCAACCGTGTTATATAAGATCGTTGGAATTTCCGACCAAAATTTTTGACCCGTACCAACGATTATTGAAATTAAGCAGAATGTAATAAAACTCCTTGAATCCTTAATATTTTTATTACCATTGGTATCAGTATCAATCTAAGAGTCAATATCTGTGACGTCCCGAAAATTCGGCATCTGGAATTGTAATAAAATTCGGATTCCGTGGAATGAGGATTTATTTTCTGGCGCGAAAATAAATTAGTTGGAGCGTCGGTTCGAAGTTGAATTTCGTTGATCGCGCCGAAGAAAATTCCCGTTCGCGCTGATAATTTTCCCGCGAGTTGAACTCGAGTCCGAATTCTCGTCGCGCATGCCCAAAAAATATTCCCATTCATTGTGCAAAATTTCCACCCTCTTTGAAAGTTTCTAATCACATTCTTTCCCTCAAATTATGTACGTGAAGACAAGAAATTTATAAAGTTTGTGGACCCTTTCTTTGTCTCTTCTTCTCTTCTTTTTGCCAGCCAATCAACCCACGTGCACTCTTAATTATCCAATCCCAAATTCGGCTGAAACCACCCCCACGTGTACCTAGCTCTCTCTCCCTTTTTCTTTCCATCTCTATCGAGCCCATTTCCCATGCATCTGCCAATTCCTCTTTCCCATGCAGGTGAGACAAAAATTTCATGATTGGAAGCCACCCACTTTCTGAGGGACTATTCACGTAAGAAAAGCTAGCTGGCTTCTCCTCTTTCTTCTTCTTCTTTTTTGGTTTTCCTTCGGCTATTGCAGCTGCTGCATCCCCTTCGCTGCTCGTCCTCACCCCTCGGCTGCTTGTGGTTTTGCACAGCTGTCTTTGGACTACTCGTGGACCTCTGCTTCTGCTCCTTTCTTCTCTCTTTTGCTGCTGGATTTCCTGCTACAACTCGTGCTCCTGTGGCTGCTGCGTCTTCATCTTCCTGCTGCAGCTCGTTCCTGTTGCTGTTGCTGACTTCATTTCCCTCGATCGTCGCTGGAAACTTCTGCTGTTATTGCTTCTTCGGCCGCTACTGGCTGCTGCTGGTCCATCTACTTTTTGCTCGTTGCAGCTACGTCCACTACTTCCTCCTTGATTGATGCTGCTGTTTCTCTACTCGTTCTGCTGCTGCTTCTCCCTTCCTCGGCTGGTCTCTGTTCGTCCATTGCTGCTTCTTCTTCACCGGCGGTTGCTGCAGCTTTTGCTGTTGCTGTTGTTGCTGCCGCCGCTTCTTCTTTTCACTCGTTGGCTGCTACTTCTTCTCGGCTGCTCCTCTGTCGTTGTTGCTGCCCTTATTCTCTCAGCCGCTTGCTGAGCTGATGCTCTTCTGCTCGCTGCTTGCTGCTACGTGTTGTTGTTCCCGCCGCGAGCTCGCTCGGCCGTCGTCCACTGCGAGCTCCAGCCCACCTCGCCGTCCTCCGCTCGAGCTCGCCGAGCCACCAGCTGCTAGTCCACCGTCTAGCCAGCCGTCGTGGCCCGAGCTTATCGTCGCTCGGCCGAGCCACCTCACCATCGTCGCTCGTCCAAGCTTGCCGTTCAGCCGAGCTACGATCGTTCGTCGTCCAACCACCGAACCCGCCGTTGCCTCAAGCTCGATTTTTGGGTAAGCACATTTCTAAACTTGACTTAGAACGTTGGATATGCTAGGGTCTTAAGCTAGGATGAGTTTTATGGTGAAAAATTTATTTCTTGGACGTCGAATGTCGATTATTTGCTGCTGGCCATAGGGGTAAATTGGTCTTTTACGGACCCTAAGACTTGTCATGTGTGCCGGATTACTTACCCTCGAGCCTAGACTGCTCAGAATGGAAATCGGGTCCCGAAATGCGAGTTTTTGTGATGTGTGATGCTTGGTTATTATGTTCAATGTATTTTGACATGAAATGTGTGCCCATATGAAAGCTTGTGAGGAAAATGCATGTGACAAAGTTGACTTGTATGAGTAATTATGGGTCGAGTCAATTGAGGACTCTGTGCTGCTTATCATCGACCTGCATACTGGCATGAGATATGTGCATTTGGTGGAGTGCGTAGAACCGTACGAGACGGTCCGGCAGTGTCTAGGGCCATGGGAAAGCAGAGCGATAAGGAGGTGCCAATCGCAGTGCTATTGAGCCATGGTCATTGCACTTGCGCCTGAACGTGCTTGGCACGGGGTAGCTGGAGCGACAAGGGTGCCAACTTCGATGTGTTTAGACACTGGTTGAGGCACAGGCCTAAAGCGTCTACGACGTGGCCGGGTCCGGAAGTGCTATTGAGCCACCGGGGACCCTAAGAGAATCAATGAGCATCTGCATTTGCATATGTATCTGTATCTGTATGATTTGAAATTCATAATATTCATTCATAATATTCATGTGACGATTTACATTCTGGCATAAGGCAAATGCTTCTTTCTAAATTGAGTTTAGAGGTGTGTTTGCTGAGTTTCGACTCACATTTTGTGGCCGATCACCATTTCAGACCCCCGACCATAGATATGAATATTCATATTCCCCGAATCCACCACGGGATCCCTCAGGAGATTGAGACAGAGATAGTTGCGTATCCTACCGTGGACGGAGTTTTGTATGAGAGGTAT
>JAGVVM010014839.1:0-10591 GCA_019149425.1 Psidium friedrichsthalianum
TTTTTTTTTTTTTTTTTTTTTTTTTTTTTTTTTTTTTTTTTTTTTTTTTCTTTCCTCTATCCCCGCTATTCCCCCCCCCCCCGCCTTCCGCCCTACCTGCCCAATCGTTTGTAAAAAAAGAAAAAGAAAAAGAAAAAGAAAATTCTATTATTGTCTATAAAAATATAATAATTATTTTCAGCAGCATAAGTGATCGTTTTCAAATATATATTTTTAAAATTATATATTTTTGTGAAATAAATAAATTAAAAAAAAAAAACGTGAGGACGTACATTTTTTTTTTTTTTAAAGGAGCATCTTTTCCAACAAGCGGTGGATTTTTACTCTCGCCAGTAGTCTCTGGTCCTACCCCCGCTTCGCCATTTTTGATTACTCTCTTCGATCATTACATTCCGCCTCTCCTTTGTTTCCCTTGCCCCCATCTCTCTATTATTCTTATCCTCACACTTCTTCTTCCTTCTTGATTCCTCTCCCTCTCCATTATGTGCAACTCCTTGTCTTCTTCTCTTCTCTTCTTATCTTCTCTCTCCTCTCGAGTATGACAGGGCTTGGTATGAAAACATGGATGATGTCGTCGCCACGAAAGAGATTATAAGTCCAAAATATTAAGGCCTGATTGTTCCCCCGGAGATATGCCTCCCCCTTATCGAGATCGAATCGCAGATGAATGGTCGGGCCAATAAAGCATTCATATCATTTTTATTTTGGATACTCATGTGATTATTGAAATTATGAATCAGTGACGAATTCCTATAATTTAAAGGGCGGTGGGGACAAATGAAATTGTACTTGAGTTCTTTTTTTTTTTTTCTTTTTTTAACAATTCATCGGCAAAAAGTATATTACAGAACAGTGTTGGTGCGCTACCCCGAATTGTCAGTAGATCTACAAACACGAGGAACGTTAACAAAAAAAAAAAAAAGGTACTTCGAATGTTACCGAGCAGGATGGGGACACGTGAATGCATCAACTTAGGCCGTGACATAGAATCCAACGATGGTCGAGAAAAATGCAAAGTGGAAAAAACATATGAAGCTAACTCTTTCACGTACATTTAGAAGGACCCATCTCCAACAGACCATGATAATGGGTGATGGGACCTGGCGATCCCCCCCCCCCCCCCCCCCCCCCCCCCCCCCTATCCAAGATAAATGCATAAATATATTAGGAATTCATAAAACTTATGAAATTATAATATAATATATTATATATATAATATAATATATATATAAAATCTGGGTCATAAAGTCCGTCACTAAAGTATAATCGAGTCCAAAAATTTCAAAAGGTGTAATAAGTTTGTCACGGATTTTCAAAAAGGTGTAATTAACGAAGAATTTGATTCAATAATTTGATAAGTTTTAAGATTTAATTGTACTTTGTGAAAGTTTTAGGACTCAACTATGCTTTATAACAAGTTTAGAATGTAGTTGCACTTTTGAAAAGTTTAGAACTCACTTGAAGTTTTATGTGATAAGTTTAGGACTTTAACGGCATGTCCCTAAAATGAAAGAAGAATTCGAAATTTTTGGGCACGCGAAACCTAATTGTTGGAGCTAAAATGAAGGATTCAATGCTCTCATCAAATAATATCATCATGATTTCGCAGAAAAGTAGAGTAAATCTACTCGGACACTACAGTGAAAAGCGCAAACCAATCTGTTTTTGACTTTAGGTTATCAAAAATATCAATCTTTTCTCATTTCCCGACTCTCTCGCGATCTCTCTCCCCTTTCATTTCGGACAACCCCTCTATTCCCTAATCGATTGAAGTTCCATAATAAAGGATTAAGGACTTTCGGAAGGTACTAATCTCCAAAGAAAAGAAGAACTAAAAGGTTTGGGCACACAAACAAAAAACCTAACTACCGAAAGCGAACATAAATGATTCGAGATCTTATCAAAAAAAATGTTATTATCGATTCGAGAGAAAGCAAGGAATATCTACTAAGGCAAGTAACAGTCGAAAGGGCGATCCGAAATCAAGTCTGGTCCTCCTTCCCTCTCTCTCTCTCTCTTCTCTCTCTCTCTCTCCCTCCCGATTCTCTCTCTTTCTCCCTCCGTTTCGGACACTCCCGGTCCCATTCTCTCCCCCAACTTTGCCTTTGTTTTCTCTTCCTCCCCTCTCTCCCCGATGGAGACTCTCTCTCTGTCTCTGCTTTATTTCCTGACATCTCGCCTCTCCCAGTCTCTGTCTTCCCTCCACTCACTCTCTCTCCCCTCTTCCTCTCAATTATTAATCTCTTTCTCTTCCTCTCAATTATTGCAAATCCAACGAGACGAGTGGTCAAGATCACTGATCATGCCCCATCGCCTCTCCCAAGAGAATATCCGCTCGTCCGCGAAAATATCCGCAAAGGCCAGCTTTTGATCATTCACTCTAGAAGGAAGCCAGCCCTTTTGGTTAAATTTTTCTTACCAAATTCGCGGGCCAAGAATGGTTGCCCCGTGCGCGCGCCCCCCTGAACTGACCTCATTAACATCTCCGGGCTTCATCATCTCTGCAGATCCGCTTCTCCCCGTCTCACACCGTGGACCCTACAAGGTGCTAAGTAGTTTACTCCCCACAAACGAACCGTGTAATCAAGGAATTGTGGAAAATCAATGATCGAGAGCTACGTTTATTCCGTCAAAAATAATAATTTTTTTTAAATATATTCGCGTCGCTTACGAAAAAATAAATGGACGACACGTGCTCTTTGCATGAAGTGGGACCCACGAGGACAGTTGTGGCTGTTGGCTAAGCTCGGATCCGGGGTTCCCCTCCGCTATTTTCAGCTCCAAGCACGCCGCCGGCCCCGATCTATTCCCAATACGGGCAGGAATACCCGAAAGAGGACATGTGTCCACGTGGCGCGTCGCTACTGGTGCGATTTCACGTGCTTTTGCTTGTGGCGGTGGGGGAGAGTCAAGATCGCCGTGTGCCCCGGCAAGGGATTGCCCTATCTCCAAGGATAAGGAAGGTGGGCCCCCACAACACCTATTATTGAATTCGTCATTTTTTCCGATTCTCTCGGTTACGAGAAAGTTGCCCATTGCGTACGTGCGTGGGGCCCCCCGGGCTTGTCCGTAGTGTTTTCGGTCGCAGCACGTGCTGTCGCTTTGTTTTTCACTTTGGTCCAGCTTTCGCCGTCTCAGCGGCGTCCACACGGGGATCGCACTCCGTCGCCTCTTGGTAGTAGATTTTTTTTTGTACATTTTTGCTAAATCTTGACAAATCTTGCAGTTCATACCACGTCTTTTCGAAAAAAAGATCCTAAACTAATGAAATTTTTCACAAAATCGGAATATTAACACTTAATTCTCTCAATACCCTAAAATTCAAATTTTTTACATTTTTGCTAAATATTAACAAATTGTGAACTAATGTTGCTAAAAATCCATGTTGCTATCTTACATGGACGACAGAAAGAAAACGGTGCTTGTGTTCACTCAAGTGGCAAAAAAATGTCAACTCACCATATGTTTGTCTTTTCTCCTCTTTTTTCTTTCTTAAACTTCTCACTTCCTTTTCTTTCTTGGGTTGGCAACATTGGGGATGGTGGCGATGGCAACGGTAAGCGCGGTGACGGCGACGATCAAGATGAAGGAGCAAGGAAAAACAAATCTCGACGGTGAACAACTGTGTGGTGCAGGTCTAAGTTTGTGAATTTTTGGTGCAATACATGTCTGAGATTTTTTGTGTTACAATTTTTTTGTGTAAATATATCACAATAGTACAAAAATATGTCACATGTTTATTAATTTAAAATTTTCGGTGTCATAAAAATAACTTTTGGTAATTCACTACGGACGTAGCTTGGGATTTTTTTTATGGCTTTTACCTTTTTTTTTTTTTTACGAAAGGTTTTGCTTGAAACCAATCCATCATAGGAAAAGAAGAGAGAGAGATAAAAAGAAAATTGAGAACTTCTAGAAATTTTTGAAGCTTTTGTGACAGACCGGGAGAGAAAAAATTTAGTATATTTCTTATTTTCTATTTTTTCCTTTTGTATAATTTCCCAAACGGAGCATAAGTCTCATATGTCTTCATTTTGAGAAGAAAGTATTTGGAGCAACTATAAAAGAAAAGGAAATATCTAGCCTTTCCGTAGGGCACTCATGTTACAAAAAAGTTGCAAACGAAACTAAAAGGAAACATATACAAAAAAAAGGGCACTATTTTCACCCCAATTTTGGCTAAGATACTTCTTCTTTTCTTGTTAACTTACCGAAATACCCTCCTCCCTTTCTCTTTAGCTTTCTATTTCTTTTTTTTTATAAGGCTAATCAACAAAATCACCTTTATTTCTGCCATCTCTCTCATTAATTTCGCATTACAAATGTCAAGTATCAATTTAGCATGTCTCATTATCATTTTACCTAGAGAATGTTGTCAATTTTAATTTACAGTCTCATATTTTTATTCACAATAAATTTCAATTTATGAAACCTTATGAATACACAATTAATTGTATTTTTTTTATAAATAGTGTTAGCGAAAACTATATTTCAAATTTGAAAATTAAAATTCAAACAAAATTTTTAGCCAATCTTGATAAAAAAAAATCAAAAATAAAAATTGATCAAAATGTGGAAAAGGTTAATTTGTTAAAAGCATGATCAAATTTGAAACATATTTAGATTTAAGCTTCATTTATTTTGCAAAAAATAACTTCTATTAAAAATATTTTCACATTTTTTGGTATTAGGTTCGTAGAAAATAAATAAGTCAAGGAAAATATTTCAATCAATGGAAAAAACACCTTAGAGGAAATCATTTTCCCTCATCTTTCCTACCTCAACTTCTTCATCTTCATTTTGTTTTTAAAATTTTTTAAAAAATTCATTTTTTAATTTTGGTTTTTATGATTTTTAAATATATTTTGTATTTTTTCCTTTTTCCTTTTCCCTTTCCTTTTTTTTATTTATTTTTTAAATTATTTTTTCCTTCTTCCTATGCCGAGCTCGCTTATGGCCTTCATTTGTGGTGGTGGTGGTGGTGGTGGAGGAGGTACAAGGAAAAAATAAGAAGAAAGAAATGATAAAAAGGGAAAAGAAACAAAAATAGAAAAGAGGAAAAAAATGAAGATAATAAATTAAAAAAATAAAAAAATAAGATAAAAAAAATATTAAAAGGAGTGCATGGAGGAAAATCAAATCCTATTTTTCATGCCGAACAATAAAAAATATTTTCTAGCTCATTTTCAAGTTTAAACCGAACACCAAAATATATTATGATTTTCTTAAAATATTTTTCAAATACATATCATTTTCCACGAAACGAACATAATCTTAGATCATATCTAAAAATTAACCAAGTATAATAAACATTTATAAGAAAAAACATGAAACGTCTTGGTGTTCAACTTTTGCTATAAACAAAGTAATTAATATCGATTGTAAATTCAATTTAATAGCAAGTGGATCAAAACTTTAAAATATGCTTAAAATTTTCCCCTAAAAAATCTTATGCAAGTTTAAAAGTGCAAAATGTGTACATAAATTTTAGACCCCATATTGCAATTCATATTAAAATGTGAAAAACTCAGAAGAAAGCACAAATCAGTGTTAAATTTAGAAACCCACAAATTTATTCCCAAAAAAAATCTCCTTCTTTAATGAAAGTAATAACACGATGCATGATATGAAGATATTTTAGCGGGTGTACTTTGACATTTATATTGTTAATTTGATAATTTAAGACATAAAATATAAGTAAAGGCAGTTATATTGATTAGATTGATAAAAAAAATGATAAATTGAAGAGAGAATGGTATTTCAATTTGTTAATTGAAAAATGAAGTGACTTAGCCAAAATCGAAGTGAGAATAGCAACGCAAAAGAAAAAACTAAAAGGAAAATTTTCATTTATGGCCTAATGCATTTTGATAATATCATATTTGATAACTAAGCTTTTATTGAGGGTTGATAGCTATGAAAAAAAATCATAGAAGCACTTCATTTATTTGCAGAGATAATTATACAAAATATGTCATGTCAAACGAGGTAAAACAACGCGATAAGTGTTGATAACTTTGGCACGGAGTTGCTGTGGCATGGACTTTTAAAAGTTAGTACTCAAATGAGTGAGGTACGAAAATTATGAGAGTGGTGGAGCGTCTCCATCCAACTGATCAAGCCAACTATCCAAGATACCGTCGGGGGCACGAAGTTGTTGAGGGACACCGTGGCTAGTCGGAAAACGCAAGTTGAAGATAACGACGGGGGGAGAGAGAGAGAGATCAGCTGAATGATGGTTTGAAAAGTCATGGAAAGATGGTTACGACACCGTGCGTATCTACTAGATAGTAGTCGTAGCTCGGAACTGTTGGTAGTCATAGCTCGGAAAACGCCAGTCATGACTACTGACCCGTGTCATGGTTCAATTATTCAAACGGGATAATCCAAGATAAAGATAAGGAGGGGGGAGAGAGACAGAGGCAGGGAGATCATATATAAACCGGGAAATGGAGAGACGGAGCAGTGGATCGACACACCACACCCCACTTCTTCAGTCTTGCCATCGTCCCAGACTCGAGCTCGCTTCGTCATCTTCCGTCTCTTGCAATGGATCCCTACAAGGTGGTGGTTTGTTTGTTTGTTTGTTTTTTTTTCACCACTTCGAGTCCTGCATGTAAATCTGAATTCCCGTCGTAGTTTCTGAGAAGTAGGAGAAGAGGACAGTCTCCGTCGGGATACGGAATTAGGAAAGTGTTCATGCAGTGGCTTTGTTTGAGTGGATTTATGTTATCGATAGCATGGCGATCTTTGCAAAAGTGTTGATGGTTTTGCCGACCGTGTTTTTCGCAGTTTCGTCCGTCGAGCGCTTTCGACACCAGCTTTTGGACGACCAACTACGGCGCTCCTGTCTGGAACAACGACTCGTCACTGACCATCGGAACCAGAGGTACTACTTACCATTACGGACCCCCACAAATTGTTTTCTGCACCAAAAATCATATGATAGATCTTGCTGGTCGTGCATGCGTAGATAATATTTGCAGTCGAAGCTGAATGTTTTCCCGTCACCTTTCTGTTTTGCTTTATCCTTGGGTTTAATGGATGGTTTGTGGTCTTTTTAATTCTCGATGTGATCGTTCGAGAACGTTCTTGTAGAAAACGTGCTAGAGATTCTCGACTGCATCAATGGGTTCTTTCTGTTTTCGTGTTTTGGTGAGATCAAGGTGCTTGCTGCAGTCCCGAATGCACTTCTTCAACGAATCTAAGTTCTTTAGGTGTAGCAGCACTTATATATAGTGAAGTATAGTTATACAAATATTCGGTATCGAGTTCTTCAGCAGCTTATAACAGAGAGAGACAAGATTTGTAGCTTTCGTTTTGATAATCTAGAGGCGCGGTCGCGGAGACCCGACTACCTCCCCTGCAAGCCAACTGGTTGTGCTCTACGAACATGAACATCGTAGGGAAGACAAAGCTAACAGCATCTGAAAGAACTTTTCTTTTGGTTTACAGGTCCGATTCTCCTAGAGGATTATCATCTGGTGGAGAAACTTGCCAACTTTGAGAGAGAGAGAATCCCTGAGCGGGTGGTCCACGCCAGGGGAGCTAGCGCAAAAGGGTTCTTCGAGGTCACCCACGACATCTCTCATCTGACATGTGCTGATTTCCTTCGAGCTCCTGGAGTTCAGACGCCTGTTATCGTCCGCTTCTCCACTGTCATCCATGAGCGTGGCAGCCCTGAAACCCTCAGGGATCCTCGCGGTTTTGCAGTCAAGTTTTACACCAGAGAGGTAGGAGATGATTACGAGCTTCGGAATCTGCAAATTTTATTATTCTATGCGGTTCTTAACCGTGCGAGAATGGATGGTCGAAGATGAATTCATCTAAGGGCTGTAACAGAAAGGTTTATTCTCGAGTTGTTTCGCCTCTCTTCTTTTCTTTATCGGTTCGTGTTCTCTCTGAACGCAGGGAAACTTTGATCTGGTGGGAAACAATTTCCCTGTCTTCTTCGTTCGCGATGCAATGAAGTTCCCGGACGCGATCCACGCTTTTAAACCCAACCCGAAGACCAACATCCAGGAGAACTGGAGAATAATTGACTTCTTCTCCCACCAGCCGGAGAGCTTGTCCACGTTTGCGTGGTTCTATGATGATGTTGGTATTCCTCAAGACTACAGACACATGGAAGGATTTGGGGTCCATGCTTTCACCTTCATCAACAAGGCTGGACAGACGAATTATGTGAAATTTCACTGGAAACCAACTTGTGGGGTGAAGTGCTTGCTGGAGGAGGAGGCAATTCTGGTTGGAGGATCGAATCACAGCCATGCGACTAAGGATCTTTACGACTCGATTGCTGCCGGCAACTACCCAGAGTGGACGCTCTACATCCAAGTGATGGATCCTGCTCTTGAAGACAGTTTCGACTTCGATCCGCTTGATATGACAAAGATATGGCCTGAGGACATCTTGCCTCTGCAGCCAGTAGGCCGGCTGGTCTTGAATAAGAACATCGATAACTTCTTTAACGAGAATGAACAGCTCGCATTTAACCCTGCATTTATGGTCCCCGGTATCTATTTCTCTGATGATAAGCTTCTCCAAGCTCGGATCTTCGCCTATTCCGATACTCAGAGATATCGCCTTGGACCGAACTATCTTCAACTCCCTGTCAATGCTCCCAAGTGTGCTCATCACAACAATCACTATGATGGTTTCATGAATTTCATGCACAGGGATGAAGAGGTAATCATCTTTATTTCCTGATTGTTCGATAACGGGCTGACAAGGAACATGCATCTAGCATGACCTAATAACATATATTTAGCTGGTACAGAAAATTGAATTGGCTATAGTAGCCTACTGATCCAGCACTCGACTCGAGTCAGTTTGTTCCTTTGATAAAAAGGAAGAACTAATGATGTCGTTTCTCCGTGATGCTGATTTGCAGGTAAATTATTTCCCTTCAAAATTCGACCCTGTTCGCCATGCAGAAAGGGTCCCAATGCCGTCTCGCGTCTTGACTGGAAGGCGAGAGAAGGTAATTTTCCGGACTCTGATGCATTTATATCGAAATTGACTCTTGAAACATGTTCCGCCCTCCAGGATACTGAGTAAAGAACGGGAATTATATGCATATAGTATTACTACATCTAGTTGTGCTGCTAGTGTTCATCTATATGTGGACTTATTGGTTATGCAGTGCATCATTGAGAAGGAGGACAACTTCAAGCAGCCAGGAGAGAGATACCGATCGTGGGCACCAGACAGGTACCTTTTCGACCATTGTTTCCTGAGTGGATGTGTAATTTACCGGTCACTCAAAAATGTCTTTCGACTCTGTCTGCCAGGCAAGACCGTTTCATCGGCCGCTGGGTCAAGGCGTTGTCTGACCACCGTGTCACCCACGAGCATCGCGCCATCTGGATCTCCTGGTGGTGTCAGGTGAGGCTAATAAACATTCGCCCGATTTGCTTTCTCCCGTGCCTTACCGAAATTTGTTTACCTTCACCTGATGGGTACGCTGATGGCCTTACAATGCAATCTTTTGCTGCAGGTCGACAAATCGCTTGGCCAGAAGCTAGCTTCTCGCCTCAGCGCACGGCCAAATATGTGAATGCCGAAGCCAGGGGGGTGATTCCAGCACACAAGCGTGAGAATGTTGGAGGTACTCTGGGAAGGAGGCGTAAAAGCTAAGTGTTGGAATGTCTGTTTGCTGATCTGATCTGTACTCGTAGTGCTTGAGGGGATCTCTGTGTGTGAATTTCGTGTGAATTTGCTGCTACTACTTTGGAAGGAGCATGAAATGCTTCATGTGTTGGCATATATGTTGTGTAATACTTCAGGAGATGTCTGTCATGCGACTCTTCAGCCTTGATGTTCCTACTCCAATAAAGGCTCTGCCATTTTACTTGCTAGCTCGTTGCCTATGAACTTCAATTTCATACTTGCTTAGCTTGTTGTCTATGAACTTCAGCCCTTTTTTTTTTCTTTGGGTGTTCTGCCATTTTATGATGTTCTGAATGGAGCATAAATCCCATTTCATTGTCTTTATTTTTTATTTTAGGAACTAGGAAGAAATGTATAAAGTTTGGTAGAGGGCTTCGTGTTAGAAAGATGGGCCAGATGAAATTGAAATGAGATATTTTTGTGTTGAACGAGTCATTCTTCTCAAGCAAGTAGAATGCTTGAACGCTGCGACTAATTTTCGGGAGGATGGTAAAAAATAATTATAGGAAAATATATCGTGTCAATCATTATTTTTTCCTAATAAGAAAGAGTGGAAGAAAGTCGTGACATTTTGTATTTTTGTTGTTTAATGAGTTCAACAGGGGTATTTAGGGAAAAAAATAGCAGAAAACAAATGTTTCCTGGAAAATGCGAGCGCCGTATAAAAATCACCGTGGGCGTCTCTATCCGATTGATCGAACCAAGTAAGACAAATAGACATCTGACGAAGATAACGATAGAGAGAGAGAGAGATTGGATGTGATCGACACGCGCCCCTTCGGGATTGCCATCGTTAGCTTCAAAGCCGACCTCAGTCCGTCGTCTCCGTCGATCCCGCTTCTCTCCGTGTCCCGCCATGGACCCGTACAAGGTAAAAAACCCGATTCCTCTTTCTTCTCTCCTCTGCTTCAATCGTCGG
>JAGVVM010014841.1:0-10073 GCA_019149425.1 Psidium friedrichsthalianum
AAAGATCAACACAAACTGGAAGCACAGTCCAGCCATCCAAAGGATCTCATTTTAGGAAACTTGGATGAAGTTATAATAACCAGATCGAAAATAAGAGAACTATCAGGAAACTTCGCACTAGTATCTGAATGGAGCAAAAAAGTGTTGAAGAAGCTCTAATCAATGAAAGCTGGATAAATGCAATGCAAGAAGAGCTCCAGCAATTCAAGATCAACAACGTCTGGAAATTAGTGCCAACCAAAGACAGACCTGTCATCGGCACAAAATGGGTTTCAGAAACAAGCTGGATAATAAGGAAAGTAGTCAGAAACAAGCAAGATTGGTTGCAAAAGGTACTCCCAAGAAGAAGGGTAGATTATGATGAAACATATGCACCAGTTGCCAGATTAGAGCCATCAGGCTACTTCTCGCGTATGCTTGTTACAACGATTTTAGTTATTTCAGATGGACGTAAAGAGTGCTTTCTTAATGGCTACATCAAGGAAGAGTTTATGTTGAACAACCACCAGGGTTCGAAGAACCAAGAGGAAAGGATTAGTTTATCTACTGAACAAAGCTCTATATGGTTTAAAACAAGCTCCTCGCGCCTGGTATGAAGGTTAAGTAACTTTCTTTCTAAAAGGAGTTCACAAAAGGCACAGTAGACACTACTCTGTTTATTCAGAAGCAGGAAAGACATTCTGATTGTCAGATTTATGTTGATGATATAATATTTGGTTCATCTAACGAGTCTCTTTGTAAGAATTTCTCCAAAGCTACGCAGGATGAATTCGAATGAGCATGATGGGATAACTAATTTCTTTCTCGTACTTCAGATTCATCAATCTGAGAAAGGGATTTTTATCCATCAAGAGAAATACGCTCTTGAAATTGTAAGAAGTTTGGTCTACAGAATAGCAAAAAGATGGAACTCCCATGGCCCCATTCATCAAAATTGGACAAGGAAGAAGATGGAAAAGAAGTGGATCAGAAGTTATATCGCAGCATGATTGGCTCACTTCTGTATCTTACGGCATCAAGGCCCGATATCTTGTATAGTGTATGTTTATGCGCAAGGTTTCAATCCAGTCCCAGGAATCGCATCTCTCTGCTCTGAAAAGAATCATCAATACATTGGAACTTATCCAAACCTCGGACTATGGTACTCAAAAGAATCAACTTTTGTGCTAAAAGGATATTCAGATGCAGATTAGCAGGTTGCAAAGTTGATAGAAAAAGCACCTCTGGAACGTGTCAATTAATGGGAGATATGCTATCTCATGGTTTTCTAAGAAGCAAAGCACCGTGGCTCTATCAACAGCAGAAGCAGAATATGTATCTCTGGAAGCTGTTGTGCTCAGATTCTATGGTTGAAGCACAACTAAGGGATTACGGAATTGAAGCTTCAAATGTCGAATTCTTTGCGACAACACAAGTGCAATCAATCTCACCAAAATCAATACTCCACTCGAGAGCGAAACACATTGAATAAAACATCACTTTATACGAGATCATGTTCAGAACCAAGAAGTTCAGATTCATCATGTGGATACGAAGAATCAACTTGCAGACTTTTTACCAAGCCCTTGATAAGCTAAGTTTTAATTTTATTCGTGATAGATTATCAATCACTAACCCTTTTGTTAAGTTCTATGAGAAATAGGAACTATCAAGCCAAATTATCTCAGAGACTAGGTTTTCAGACGCAAAATTGAACGGTTAGCCCAAAGTCTCATATTTAGAAGCAGAGTATATGAAACTTCGGGAGCAAGATATCAAATTATTCGAAATTCCAAGTAGTATTTTTTTTGTCCGTTTGGATAGGATCCAAGTCAAAGGTACGTTCTCTAATTTAACTCTATCTTGTTTGATTTATTTGATGTGTTCAAAATATTTTCGAAATTTTCGTGATTCTATTGCCAAAAATGCATTATTATGTGTTGCTCTTTATATATATATATATATATATATATATTGAACTTTCTTTCTCTGAAATACCCTAAACCCTTCCGAGTTTTTCACAAGTCCTTTTGCTCTCAAAGATTTCATCTTTTCTTCTTCACATTCCTCTTTCTAAATGGCTCGAAATCATCCTCGACGCGAAGAAAACATCTGGTCCACAATCTGAACAGGAAGAAGGTTCACGAAGAATCGGGAAGCGGCCACGAATTTCAGAATCATCTCCAACAATGAAGACAAAAGAGTATTTCAACGAAAAGGTCGAGAAGGCTCATCGTATCAAGCATATTTATGACAATCTGAAAGCAAGAGATGGTGCGTACACAGTGTCAGTAAGTTTCTGAATACTTACCGTTTCTCTAGTGAGGAAGAATATTTAGAGTGTCTGAATAAGCCATTACGAACTGTTATTCCGGTGATGATGATACTTTAAATACGGCGATGAAGAAGGGAAAAAGGGTAGTGATCCCTGAAAAATCAGTCTCGAAAAGGACGTCTCCCAAAGGAATGTGCCGAAGGAGACGGCTGAAAAGGGAAAGCAGAGGAGTCAAAGGATGACGATGACTACCTGTATAATAACTTTGCGAAGTTTAAACCTCGTTTGGGCAGGGAAGGAGGTTATACCGATCATACTTTCTGAGTTCGGATCACAGGACAGATTTGAAACTCTCAAGAGAGAGGTATTATGCCTCACAGAGTCTTTGACCTTGATTATTTGGAGTCTGTCGGAATCCCTCTGAAGATGCATCTGAAAAAATGCAACTGGATTATTTCGTGGAGAGGAAGCTCCCATTTATCCTGATTTGGTTGCATATTTTACTCCACAACAGTCACGAAAGTACCAGTGGAACTTGAGAAAGATGAGAGATCAGCCAAAAGAAGGAAGGTTATGGCGATAAAGTACGGAAAAGAAGATTCAGAGCATCTCTTCCTCAAGCAGTTCTGAATCTGTCAATGAGGAAACACCCTCTGCATCACCAAAGAAAACAAAGAATTGACCCTCAGAAGGAATCAGGTCTACTAAGATGCGAACAAATCACAGCAGGAGAAGCAGAAAAAGCTTGCAGCAGAGGAACCTTCAGCTACTGAGGAGGTTGAACAGGAGGAACAGGAGGAACTTCGTTCAGAAGTTCAGATGGAGGTTGAGCAGGAGGAACCTCGTTCAGAAGCTACACCTCTTGCACAAACTCAGGGGGAGGTTCTGCAAACAACTGAAGAAGTGCCTGAAGAAGATGAAGAAGCACTCTTTGCACGTCAGATGGAAGCTGCAAGAGTTCTAAGTCTTCTCGATGCAAGACCAGAAGAGGACTTACCAATTATTCTTCAGGAAGAAGTTCCTGTCAGGAGTGTTTTCTCCAGGCTCTTCAGAGACTTAGAGCCAGAAAAATTAAGGCGACATCATCATCTCAACCAACAGCTTACAAACAGTCTTCTGAACCTTTTGCTGAAGAACAGCCTTCAAAGAAACAACTGACGAAAGCTAGTTGAAAAACAGGTTTCAGAACCACCAGTTGCGAAACAGTCTGTCGATCAAACACTGAGGAACAACCTTCAGAACAATAGCTGACGAACAGCCACAGCCATCTGGCGCTCAACCACATTATGCAGACACTGCTTCAGAACCTGTCATTACTCATCTAGAATCTGATAATCTTCTGCTTCAGATTCAGCAAGATGTTCAAAATCTGCGTACTGAGGTTCACAATGAAGCTCGATTGAGACAGGACAACAGAGAACAGATGCAGGCATTCGAGGCAGGGTCGAGCTAACTAGCTGCGTTGAAGATTTGGTCAAGAAGACTTGCAGTTTGCTTTGTGCCAAAATAGACGATCTGGACAGTTTCACCATAGTCAGATCCAAGAAGAGCAGACCTCAAGATGCAGCCAAAGGGGATGATGACGAGCCAACTCTTTCTTAAATTATTTTCCTTACACATTGTTCTTGACGCTTATTTATATTCATCTTTATTATCTATATCTCTTTTTGTTGATGACAAAAAGGGGGAGAAGGCATGAATTGTTTACAGGTTACAGGTGGCTAAACTTATAACAATCCGGGGAAAAGGCATGAACCGTTTGTAGGTGGCTAAATTCATAACAACGTGCAACCGCAGCATGTTACGGTGTTATCTTTTTCAGAAGCAAATATCGCTCACCCTGTTGCTCTTCTCGAAAGTCTTTTTTTTCCACCTTTATTTTTAAAAGATTCTTATATTTTAATCATTTTATTACAAGAATCTTTCGTGCTAAATCATTTTACCTTATCATGCTTAAAACCGAAGGAGTTTTGTCATCATCAAAAGGGGGAGATTGTTAAGGAAACTATCCCGCCAAGAATTTTGATTCTGACAAAACTAGTTTTAAGAAGTCTAGTAAATGGAAGAATATTTTCCTTGCAGAAATCACGATGTGAAAGAGCCTTGATATCCCACAACTGACGTTCAGACTCAAGGAAGAGTCGTCACCAAAGTGCTTCTAAATGGTCAGAAGGAGGAACTATGCTTGTGCCTCTAAGAGAATCAGAAGGAGGAGTCTGCGTCTGAATATTCAGATAAAGTATTTGACTGCCTTAATGGATTCAGATAGAGGACAGCATTGCCTTTTAAAGACCTCAAGAAGACTCATGTGAGACGTCGACAGTAGGATCCGTAAGAGCTCAGACTCACAAAGAAAAGCTGAATCAGATTCAGAGACTTCAAATAGTTTAAAAGATATTTCTGAACAGCTTCAGATTCTGCAACTAGACGAAGAAGACCCACGACTGACGAAAGTCTGATTGATTTCAGAAATACGGGAAGGGAAAGGATTCGATCAACAGGATGATTGTCCATCTTTATTAGGACGGAATCCTTGATTGAAATTACCCCTCTTCCCTTCTCAGAAGATTCAACATCTCACGCAAATGGAAACTGAAGATTTAGTTGTATGGGCGACTGAATCTGAAGTTTCCAAATCTTTCTTCAACGGCTATCTAGCATCTTTCCAAGTTTATCTCGCATCATCAAGGTTTTATTGAATAAAAAGAAAAAAATTTTTGAAAAAACGAGGCGCCGTGAAAAGTGATCCCCTTGGGACCCTGACAACGACTATTATGGTGGAAAGTTATAAAAGGAGAGTGCTGGTAACTGAAGCGTTAGAAAAAGCGATGAATGAAAAGGAAAGAGTGTGCACAGCAAACCTGGATAAGATAGTTTTTTTATAAACTTGCCTCGTGAAAATCACTGTTGAGAGAAGTTCTTGTAATCTCGTGATCATTATAGTGAAATCCAGCCAATCGGCTGTCAATCCGTGGAAGAGTGAACGGTAGGCTTTCAGCTATAGGGCCGATACCCTATAAAGGGCTGTGTGCACATTTCTCTTCCTAGTTCAACTCCTTTATCGTGTGCATACTACATCTGCTTAGTTTCAATACTGGCTTCTGTGCTGCTTGTGCTTATAACACGGATTTTTCAGAAGCACCTATTCACCCCCCCTCTAAGTGTTGTTGCTAGCTACGTCACCATTGGGCCTCAACTTTAGCACAAAGCATGCATATCAATCATCAAACTACGCTCTATTTCAACAACAAACCAGCAGTCCTTGCCATCACAACTTTACATAATAATTAGCCTCTTCTATTCTTCTATTCTTTGCCTTTTCAATTCGTCAATAGTTCAACCACCCCAACGGAGAAAAGAAAAAAAAAATGGAGGAGGAAATTTAGCATTTCCTTTTCATCACTTGTGCAAGCATTCGATTTCCTCAATGTTGAGGCAAATCTTCACGATTCAAGCAGATTCAGCAGAGAATGTTGGGCATGTGAATTGACTCTTCAGAGTTTGCTCGTTAACGTTCTCTCTCAGCGATGAGAGTCCCTCCCCTCTCCTCAGCAGAACCCCCTATCAACGCGATAGTTTTGTCTTGAGGCTCACCAGAAACCGTTTCTCATTTGAGAATAACTTCTCCTTCCCACTCCACTCTACCAAACACATGCCCCTACAGAGCCAACCTCACCCCACTCTCATTACAAAAACTCTTATTTTTCCGTAGGTCAAATCAATTCTCATCGTTTTTCCCTTCCTGATTGTTCATACATACACAATACAACCCCACCTTTACACAATCAAAACCCTCAAGTGTTTCGCTAACAAAAACCCCCCAACCCATGCAAAAGACTCTCAAAAAAAAAAATTCCTCTCGAAACTTAAACGTCAGATTCGATAGAGCTCCATTCATCCATCGAACATGGGGAGTCTTTGGCGGAAGCAACTAACGTCTTCTCCAAGGTGAGATCCAAGAGTTGGTTCCAACAATAAATCCTTCCAGCTATCCCATCTCATTTGCTCGATCCCCTCGTTGGCCTTTCAAATCTAAGAAAAACACTATAGTTAGTATCATAGAGGAAGAAACAACAAAAGAGAGAAAAATTGCTGCCCTAAGTAAGAGAAATGAGAGTTCTGTGTCTGATAAGTCCATCGCTAGCATGCGTGAGGCCATTCTACAGGAAAAATGGAACAAAAGCAATTACTCTATTGGGTAAACTTCACTCCAAGGCCTAGTGCCAACTTCCAAGCACTCCTTTGCACAATGAAGAAAAGCATGGAAGACGGAAGAGGTAGTGGTAGACCAACCCCAAAATGGTATCTTCATGTTTATCTTCAATTCAGAAAGCATCAAACGGCGAGTGCTAGAAGACAGCCCTTGGTCTTTCTCTAGTAACCTTCTCATCCTCCAGCAGCTCCAACTGAAATTACCCATCCACAGCCATACTTTCACACATTGCCCTTTATGTGTGCAAGTTCATGGCCTCCCCCTCATCATAATCTCAGAAAATGCCATGCAAGAAGTAGCTTCTAATATCGGACAATTGCTGGAGATACAACTCTTGGCCAAAGAAGGCAGCCTATACAAAGTAGGAAGAGCTTGGGTTTAGTGGATCTATCTAAACCCTTCTAGGGGGGGCGATTGTAGACTTTGAGGATGATCAATTGTGGTCGATTTTTAGGTATGAACGCCTCCTCCTATTATGTTATTCCTATGGAAAAATGGTCATTTCACTACAACTGCTCGAAATGTCCTATAGTGAAGCAAAAATTTAAGGAAAAAAGAGTCGAAAATTTTGGTATTGGCTAAAGGTTAGAAGTTGACAAACGTAGCCTCTTTTGGTGTAATCTGTTTTATGGAGAAGACCACCCAAAAGAAGACAAAGTCATCTCGGAGACGCAAAACCAAGATATTAACTAGGATGAAGCTATATCTACAATACTTGTCGATTCGGAGCCCAATAGTAGAGAGGACAAGAAAAAGGGGGAAAGACCAGGAAAAGACAATAGAAACATGAAAAGGCAAAGAGACAGTAAGGGTCGCCTCATCCTTCTTTTAGACACTCCTGGTTTTGAACATTCTCTAAAGCTGATGTTAGAATGCTCTATAAATGAGAGGAAAAAGCCAAAGGCTCTTGCAGCCAAGAAAATGAAAAGAAGCACCCTGCCCAGGCAGAGGGAGAAGGAAGTCAGAAACTTGATGAAATGTAGCTACATGACACTCCCGATATACAAAGATGGCTAGCCTAATATGCCATCGAGGTATTATAAAGGTATTAAGCTGGAATTATCAGGATCTGCGTTCTACCCTAACATTCCAGCACCTTAGAGCCATTGTGGCTCAAGAAAGACCCAATATGGTATTCTTAATGGAAACTACAAATCAAGAGAAAGTTGTGGACAAAACAAAGAAGAGACTTACTACGACTTAACTACCAGCACTCAGTCATAGTAGACCCAGTCGGCTTGGCAAGAGGCTTAGTGGCCATGTGGATCAGAAGATAGTGTGGGAGTAGAGAACCTCAGAGAAATTATATTGGTCTTACTTATAAAGAGAGCAACACTAGTCCAGCAATGCGGCTGATCTTGCTTCACGCTCAACAAGCTATCAAGAAAGGCTCACTCTCTAGAACAAGCTCCAGTATATTCATTCTGTATAATATGTACATTGGGTTTGTATTGGAGATTTCAATGACATCATGTACAACTGGGAAAAAGTGTGGAAAAGAGATGCAGCTTATCATAGAGTGGCCACCTTCTGAGATATATATAGCAACTGTGTTCTCATTGGATATGAAGAAAATGAGTGTGTACATGTGGGCAAACAAAAGGGGTAGAATAGAACAGATTTGGTCAAAGAAAGACTAATATAGCCGTTAGTTTGGAGTGGAGAGTTCTTTTTCGGAAGCGGAAGCATTCGCCCTACTAGCAATCTATGTTACACGGACTCGTTATTTTTTCAGAATTTTGCGTGTCGGACACGGACACGTGTCCGACACACTGAACACTCCGTGTCAGTGTTGACCGGTCAAGCGTGCGCGTTTCAAATTTTTCGACTGGAAGTGGGTCGCGTGTTCAGGGGTAAAAAATGGGTCAAAAAAGAAAACCAAATGTTTTGACCTAATTTCCTCACTCTCGACTCTCGCATTCGCTGCTCTCCATCTCGCACTTCTCTCTCTCAATCGAACATCTCCTCCTTGGCTCGATTCGCAACTCGCCTCCCCAGCTCGCGGCCTCCCTTCTCGCCTCTCCAGCTTGTCGCCTAGTTCTCGCTCACCTCAGGCACTCATTTAACCCGATTCTTGCTTGTTCCTCGCCTCAGCTCGCCTTTTATTTTTTTGGTTTTGCTTCGCTTTTGAGATACCTGAAATATTGACAATGTGACATCCTTGGTGGACGGCGGTGACAAGAACCAGAGGAAGAAGAAGTCATGTGGCGAAAGAGAGTGGGGTGGGGGTTCTTGGCTAAATAGGGAAAGGAGGGGAAGAGAGAGGAGAGAGAGGGGAAAAGTCAAAAGAAAGGTTGATATGACAAGGGCAGGGAGTGGTTCGTCTGGGAAAGGAAAACGAAAAGAAAAGGAAAAAAGAGGGGGGGAGGGAAGAGAGGGAGAGAAAAGGAAGAAAGAGAGGAGAGAGTTGATGCGTAGGTGGGATTTGACCGAAAATAGAGGTTATGGGTCAATCAAGTTCAATTTTTTGTCTTTTTGTATAAAAATAATAATTTATTATGTATAATATAAAATATACATATAATATACAATGTGTCCAGCATGTCGGAATTTTCTATTTTTTTAGAATTCACGTGTCGGAGTATCGTGTCGTGTCGCGTCGCGTCGCGTCGTGTCTCATATCGTGTAACATAGCTAGCAAGTTGGCTCAAACCACAGTCCTTACTATTGTCGATGAAGTACTCCACCCAAAAGAAAGAAAGATTTTTGCTTCGAGGCCTACTAGTTGGATGACCACGAATGCAAGGATATTGTGCGGGATGCCTGGCTAGATTAGGGCAACACCAAAATAGTTTTCACAAATAAGACAAGAGTGCTACACTTTAACAAAATGGAGTAAACAAATTCTCTAGTGTCTCAATAGAACAAATTGGAATTGATCTTCTAATGGGAACTCACTTGGGTGACAAATCAGAAGGAAATGGGAAACGAAAACCGCCAGGTTATAAAAGAACGTTAGAAAGACTGTGGAGGCAAGAGGAAATGTTTTGGAGCATGTAATCAAGAATTAGTTGGTTGAATAGGGAGGTAGAAACACCAAATACTTTCTATCGCGACCCTTAAAAAATCGGATTTTCAGATTCAATGGATTATCAGGTTAATTATTTAATTAACCTAACTCGGACTCTCCCAAGTTCATACCAAATCGCAACTTATGGTCAATATTTAACAGCAAGATTTTCAAATGAGTCGCCACTAATCATTTTAGGTAGGTTGATTAGGAACTTAATAAAATAGCGAAAGTACTATTTATTCCTGCAAACCAGAGATAATAAGCCCGGGGACTTGATTACGCTAGATTACTATCACGCTCTTTCGGTACCATTTTTTTCATGAAAATCTTTAATTGTCATTCTTGATGATTCTGAGTTAAGTGAATTTTTTTTTTCTTAGTTTTCTTTTTATGAATTTTTTGGAAGTTATGGAAAAATGAATATGGATGGTTTTTTTGATTATCTTGAATATCTTGGATGGATTAAAAAAAATATTTTCGAGTCAATCAGACCATCACATGGCTCCCAAAAATATTTCAAAAAAATCGCAAGGCGAGGGAAGATATATTGCCAGATTTCTTCAAAACTTTTGTTCTAAATTTAACAGATCAAA
>JAGVVM010014842.1:0-2500 GCA_019149425.1 Psidium friedrichsthalianum
GTCGATAACCTCAGACCATCAATCCAATATTGATGAATACGTAATCGATCGAAGACTACTTGGAAAACGGCTCTTCTGCTTAGAAACGAAATGTTCCAAATGTTTCCTGGAATTCTTGCTCCCATTGGACCATTTGTATCTATATGCATTAGGATCCCGATTCACGGATCTCTCGGTTCTAGAAATAAAAATAAGAGGATCGAACCATTTCTTCTGACTCTTTTTCAAATCGATAAATGTTGGTTGATCGTATATTTCATTATAGTTTTCTATGATTCAAAGTATCATTTCCTATTTGATCCCTTTGAATTCCATATTCGAAGTTGCGATCGGATCTATTCATTAAAAAGAATCGATTCCATACATTTCTTATGTACCCATAGGTGCTATATTGGATTTGAATCAGATTTCGGATCCATCTATATTGATTGACTGCCTCCATTATGTTGTTGCTAGCAAATACCACTATTTTTGGTTTTGGATCTTCCAAATCATTCCCGCAGGAGATCCGGACCCATTTTTTTATGATCCTTCGATAAAAAGATTCATTCTCTTCATAAAAAAGAGGAGGTAGAACCAATAAAGATTTCTTTTTCGATTCATCCCTGGAGTTGAATACCTCATTCAAGAATTGTTTTTGATCCAATACGTAAGAATCCATAGAAAAGGCAAATCCCTTATGATACACCAGATCCGGCTCGCTTATTGATAGAGTGAATCGATCTGCCATTTCTTGAAATCTCTCTTCTGATTCAAAATCGTGGTGTAACGTGTATCCCCCCCTGTTCCGGTCATGGAACAGATGAAATAAATCAAAAAATGTATTTTTGTTCAAGAATGAAATCTTATGGGAACTGTCCATATCCAGTTCATCCTTCGGAACCATATCACATCCCGGATCTGATGAAATAGGATGAATTGAGACGGTATTTTGTAAATACGTAATTATCTTGAATATATTAACTATTTCTTTATTTTCCGATCGCCTGGAAGGGACAAAAGAAACATCTTGTTCTTTCTTCAACAATTTCTGATCTCTAGTGGACCTCTCAGTAGGATTCGAACCCAGATGAAGTTCTGACCATCTGTCAGAGAAAAAAGAAAGAATGGATCTTGTAGGATTCCCAAGAAATTCTTCGATTTCTTCCGGAAGCAGATGATTCTTCATCTCCTTCTCACGTTCCGTGAATAGCCGGGAATATCCAGAAAGGCATTTAGAGAATCGGTCTGATTCTAGCTCTGTTCGTTCCGTTTGAAGAAAGGAAGGATCCCAAAGAATCGATCTTTCTTTTCGTTGTTGAATCTCTCTTTGATTGATCAATGTGTGATATTCCGAATCCTCATTACTAATGGAATCGAAATGATCTCTGGATTGATCAGAAGATCCTTTCAATTGGCTAGAATCCGTTACTTGAACGAAACTAGATCTTGTAGAATCATATTGAATATTTGACGATACATTCCGTACCTTGCTAAAAAACCGATCCTTGTTTACCAACCACACATTGTCTAACCAAATCCAATTCTCTCTCGATATGTTCCTCAAAAAATCCGATTCGGGCGGATTCTTCCCCCAACTAACGAAGAGATCTTGGCGGAATTGCCACATATGAAATTGAGCACAATTTTGCAAAGAAATAGCCCACTTGTTTCTCGAGAAGAGATGGGAAATATGCTCAATATCATTTGATTGAATAGTTGACCCAGCTCCTTGTTGTTTGAAGAAACCCTCCACTTCAATTGGTATTTTTTCACGAAAAGCAAACATGAGATAACAAATCCAGTCTTTAACTAAGATTTCGAATAGCTGTCGCGAATTCAAGTTAATTATGTTTCGCCTCTTACTCGGAGAAAGACGATCAAAAAATTCCCAATCATGGTCCTTGCAGATCGGATCATCCATATAATATACAAAAAGAAACTCCAGATATTTGATATCTTTCTCTTTGAATGAGATCTCAATTCCAGCGACGGTTTCATTAGATATCTTACAACTAGAATCCCTCTTTTTTCCGATCCAGTTCCTCCACCACCGCGAACCCCAGTTAGATTCAGGCATGATACACTTTTTCGTTATTGGGAGAACCCAAGTACTCTCTTTCGGATCCAGGAAACAGCTCTCAGAGATCTTTTTTCCTTTTGGAAGATAGAGGAGCGAAACAATCAACCTATTGATATTGGAAGACCCAAAAGATTCTTCCAATGTATCATTTCTGGGTCCAATGGAATTCATAGGTATAGGAAGAAGCCCTGTCAAATAGAGATTTTTTCTTTCGACCATATTTCGATTGTTAATACGATATATAAGGACCGCTACTACAAATAGTACTACACCCTTGATAGTGAAATATCGATTGCTTGTTGAACCCTGTGAATTGCGTGAAAGTAGGATACTCCAAATTCGGGGGTCCAAGAGTTTTATAAAACGTTCTTGGTGGAAAAAAATGTGAATGAAAGATCCCACGGAATTGAATTGGGTCCATGAATCTAAGAAATAGTG
>JAGVVM010014842.1:12500-15000 GCA_019149425.1 Psidium friedrichsthalianum
TGGGTACATAAGAAATGTATGGAATCGATTCTTTTTAATGAATAGATCCGATCGCAACTTCGAATATGGAATTCAAAGGGATCAAATAGGAAATGATACTTTGAATCATAGAACTATAATGAAATATACGATCAACCCACATTTATCGAATTTGAAAAAGAGTCAGAAGAAATGGTTCGATCCTCTTATTTTTTATTCTATGAACCGAGAGATCCGGAATCGGATCCTAATGCATATAGATACAAATGGTGCCAAATGGAGCAAGAATTTCCAATGGAAATTCTTGCTCCCATTGACCATTTGGTATCTAGATGCATTAGGATCCCCGATTCACGGATCTCTCGGTTCTAGAAATAAAAAATAAGAGGATCGAACCATTTCTTCTGACTCCTTTTTCAATCGATAATGTTTGTTGTCCGTATATTTCATTATAGTTCTTGATTCAAAGTAATCATTCCTATTTTGATCCCTTTGAATTCCAATTCGAAGTTGCGATCGGATCTATCATTAAAAGAATCGATTCCTACATTTCTTATGTACCCATAGGTGCTATATTGGATTGAAATCAGATTTCGATCCATCTATATTGGATGACTGCCTCCAATTATGTTGTTTGCTAGCAATACCACTATTTTTGGTTTTGGATCTTCCAATCATTCCCGCAGGAGATCCGGACCCATTTTTTTATGATCCCTTCGAATAAAAAGATTCATTCTCTTCATAAAAAAGAGGAGGTTAGAACCAATAAAGAATTCTTTTTTCATTCATCCCTGGAGTTGATACCTCATTCAAGAAATTGTTTTTGGATCCAATACGTAAGAATCCATAGAAAAGAGCAACTCCCTTATGATACACAAGATCCGGCTCGCTTATTGATAGAGTGAATCGATCTGCCATTTCTTGAAATCTCTCTCTGATTCAAATCGTGGTGTAACGTGTATCCCCCCTGTTCCGGTGCATTGGAACAGATGAAATAAATCAAAATGTAATTTTTGTTCACGAATGAAATCTTATGGAACTGTCATATCCAGTTCATCCTTCGGAACCATATCACATCCCGGATCTGATGAAATGGGATGAATTGAGACGGTATTTTGTAAATACGTAATTATCTGAATATATTAACTATTTCTTTATTTCCGATCGCCTGGAAGGGACAAAAGAAACATCTTGTTCTTTCTTCAACAATTTCTGATCTCTAGTGGACCTCTCAGTAGGATTCGAACCCAGATGAAGTTCTGACCATCTGTCAGAGAAAAAAGAAAGAATGGATCTTGTAGGATTCCCAAGAAATTCTTCGATTTCTTCCGGAAGCAGATGATTCTTCATCTCCTTCTCACGTTCCGTGAATAGCCGGGAATATCCAGAAAGGCATTTAGAGAATCGGTCTGATTCTAGCTCTGTTCGTTCCGTTTGAAGAAAGGAAGGATCCCAAAGAATCGATCTTTCTTTTCGTTGTTGAATCTCTCTTTGATTGATCAATGTGTGATATTCCGAATCCTCATTACTAATGGAATCGAAATGATCTCTGGATTGATCAGAAGATCCTTTCAATTGGCTAGAATCCGTTACTTGAACGAAACTAGATCTTGTAGAATCATATTGAATATTTGACGATACATTCCGTACCTTGCTAAAAAACCGATCCTTGTTTACCAACCACACATTGTCTAACCAAATCCAATTCTCTCTCGATATGTTCCTCAAAAAATCCGATTCGGGCGGATTCTTCCCCCAACTAACGAAGAGATCTTGGCGGAATTGCCACATATGAAATTGAGCACAATTTTGCAAAGAAATAGCCCACTTGTTTCTCGAGAAGAGATGGGAAATATGCTCAATATCATTTGATTGAATAGTTGACCCAGCTCCTTGTTGTTTGAAGAAACCCTCCACTTCAATTGGTATTTTTTCACGAAAAGCAAACATGAGATAACAAATCCAGTCTTTAACTAAGATTTCGAATAGCTGTCGCGAATTCAAGTTAATTATGTTTCGCCTCTTACTCGGAGAAAGACGATCAAAAAATCCCAATCATGGTCCTTGCAGATCGGATCATCCATATAATATACAAAAAGAAACTCCAGATATTTGATATCTTTCTCTTTGAATGAGATCTCAATTCCAGCGACGGTTTCATTAGATATCTTACAACTAGAATCCCTCTTTTTTCCGATCCAGTTCCTCCACCACCGCGAACCCCAGTTAGATTCAGGCATGATACACTTTTTCGTTATTGGGAGAACCCAAGTACTCTCTTTCGGATCCAGGAAACAGCTCTCAGAGATCTTTTTCCTTTTGGAAGATAGAGGAGCGAAACAATCAACCTATTGATATTGGAAGACCCAAAAGATTCTTCCAATGTATCATTTCTGGGTCCAATGGAATTCATAGGTATAGGAAGAAGCCCTGTCAAATAGAGATTTTTTCTTTCGACCATATTTCGATTGTTAATACGATATATAAGGACCGCTACTACAAATAGTACTACACCCTTGAT
>JAGVVM010014843.1:0-13775 GCA_019149425.1 Psidium friedrichsthalianum
GGGAGGTTACAGGGCTGAACCTCAATGGACTTTCAGCGGATCTTCCCGAAAGTAGTTTTACACCTCTAATTTCCTCTGAATTCCTCCATGTTCTTTTTTTTGATATTCTGATTTACAAATCAATTTCTTATACGGTCAAAATTCAAAATTCATCAAAACTGCACCGGTCGCCGGTCTCAAAAATCTCTCCCTTTTTCACTCCCTGTGGTTGGTCGTCCGTTTAGACCCATATTTTGGGTACCCCAACCCCCCCCCCGAGATCGTCTCTCCTCGACAAGTTGATTCAAATCTTCGCCTAAACCAACTTCCACTCTCTCGGGGGATCCATCTCAAATCATCTTCCAGTTAGGATTCCCCTAATGTGTCATCATTTCCGTGCAGGACGATACCAGAATTGGTTCTAGCTTCAGTCGGGGTTTAAGTTTTTTGTTTGTTTGTTTTTTTTTTAATGTTTTGTTGTTTGTTTTTTAAATGGAATTGAACGTGGTCGGAGTCAACTCCTCAAACCCCGTGGACCCGTCCTGGGACCGACCAAAAAAAAAAAAAAAAAACCAAAATAAAAAAAAAAAAAAAAAAAAAAAACCAAAATTAATCACAAAATAGCCCCACATTTTCTCAAAATTAGCCTCAAAATTGGATCTCAGGGGCATCGATTGTATGTTTGAAAATGGTTTTTTTGTTTGGTTTTCCGAGACAAACTATTCAATTAACTCTACCGGAAGCAAAAAACCCCAACTTACCTGGGCTCGATTAGCTCTAAATGCCAGATTAGCCTATCGAGTCGAGAACTTGAAGGCCTTTTTGCAAAATTGATGCCAATTGGATTCAAAATGTCAAAATTGAGGGGGGAAGCAAAGCACACAAATTTTCAAGAAGCAAGTCTAGAAAATTTGCATTGGAGGCATTTTAAGTGTTTTTTCACCTTTTTTTTGTTTTTTTTAATTGTTTTTTTTTGTTCCAATACTTCAGCGATCTTCCCGAAGTAGTTTTTTTTTTTAATTTTTTTGAATTCCTCCAATTTTCTGATTACAATCAATTTCTTTCCGGTAAAAATCTCTCCTTTTTTTGTCCCTTTTCTTCTTTTTAGACCCCATTTGGGTACCCAACCCCTCGAGATCGTTTTTTCGCATTTGATTCAAATTTTCGCCTAAACCAACTTCCAATCTCTCGGAATCCATCTCAAATCTTCCAGTTAGGATCTCCCCTAATTGGTTTTTATTTCACGTGCAGGGAAGAACCAGAATTGGTTCTAGCTCAGTCGGGTTAAATGGATTGACCGGGTCGGGTCAACTCAAACCCGGTTGACCCGACACCAAAAAAAATTTTATCACAAAATAGCCCACATTTCTCAAAAATTAGCCTCAAAATTGACTCCGGCATCGATTTTATTTTAAAATGGTGTTTTTTTTTTTTTTGCGCAAAAACCCCAATTTTTGTTTTTACCCAGAACCATTTTGCAAATTTCAAAAACTTTGGCCTTTTTGCAAAAATTGTTCCCATATTTTTCAGAATGTCAAATTTTTTTTTTTTTCACAGCCCTATTTTCAATTCAGTCCCTAGAAAATTTTTAATTTATTTAAGTGTTTTTAGGGACTAATTTGAAAATTCAAAAATTGCATTTTGGTCCTTTTTAGTGAAATGGGAAATTCTGAGGGCTTTGGACTGTATTTTAATTTTGAAAATAGAGGAGGATGACACGACTCTAAAAATGCCAAATTTGGAAAATTACAGAGCTAAAATGGAATTTCTAGAAATTATTTAAATAATCAAAAATGAAATTAATAAAAGAAACCCTAAATTCCAGATTGAATTTTTCAAAATTTATTCATCCAAAATGAACGGAAAAATTAAGTTAAAATATATTGGACTATTTTTTGTAATTTCTGGCCTCAAATACTTATTTTTTATTAATTTTTTTTATTTTCTAATTTCTGAAAATATTAAAAATGCAAAAAATAAGAAAAATTATTTTTTATTCAAAATTGGTTCCCTAAGCTTGGTTGAGGTCCCCAAAGTTGGTTTTTCAATTTTTCATTTTTTATGATTTTTTATGAATTTTGAAAATAAAATGCAGAAAAATACTAAAAAATATGGAAAATTAATTTTTTGCTCAAAATTGGTTGCCCTAAGCTTGGCTGAGGTCCCCAAAGTTGATTTTTCAATTTTCTCATTTTTATTGGTTTTTTATGAATTTTTGAAAATAAAATTGGTCAAAATAAGTGTCAACAATGCATACTTGATGTGTGTCATACATGGCATATTTTTACAATGGATCATAGGATAGCTTTGTTAATTTAGCTAACACCATTGCATGAGAATTAGGCTGATATCTCTTGTTTTAGGCCTAGTAATTTCATTTACTAGGCTGTTTACTCATCCTTATTTTTTAGGGAAGTTGGGATGGCCTCGCCGCATTCCTGCTATTTGGATTCCGACTCCTATGAAATATTCCTAGTAGGAAGTCGTGAATGTAGAAATTGGTATCAAAGAGTAGGTGGATGAATGTTAATGGGTCTTCTGAGCAATTTCAATGGACCATCAAGTTTCTAAGGCAGAGTGACGCCTTAGGAGAGTATCCAAGTTAAGATAAGAAAGAGGTCCTACTATCTAATAAAGTATAGAGGGACAGAATAGCCATAGTCAAGAGTAACCTCCCTGATTGTACATAGTAAGGGAGGTTAGTGTATATTGTAAAATATACTTGAGGCATATGTATAAAATGTTGGAAGCTGCTATGTCTGTTAAATTAGGTTAGCTACTAACATTTCTGCAAATAAAGAATAAAGGTTGGCAGAAAATAATAGATAAATTACACATGTAGAATAACTAGATATAGTTCCTGACTCGTTACAAAACTAGACATTGGATAGGTCTCTAGAGGATCATTCTTCAATCTTTGATTAGACGTCTCCAATCCTTAATTGAACAAGATTGTATCTTGAAGATTTAGTAACCATTGAGTGATAAGAATTTGAATCTCGTTTATTGGTCGCCCATACAACTAAATCTTTGATTTTCAAAGTAGATATCTTTATTTATGGAAGTTGGCTTGTCTCTAGGAAGGTAATATCCAACTTGATATATTCTACTATACGTTATAGAATCATCTTCCAAATCAAAGATTACAAATTTCCTTCAAACATATTCTCAGCCATATATAACATTTATCATACGTAGGTCTTCAAATAAGAATTACTTCTGAATTCTTCATATATCATTGTTTCTGATCAGTCATCAAAAAATAGAACCAGTCTTTCAATCTAAATAGAGAGAACACTAAGTTGGAAGTTAATAGAATCCTTGTTGATGCTTGCGTATAAGTCTTCTTCAAATATGTAGTTGAATCTACATAAGTGGCACTTCACTTAATCTGGATAACATAATTCAACTCCTTCAGAGACAATATAAGTTTCTTTTATCATGTGTATCACTAATCCATATTTGATCAATATCCCTTGTGAAGTTATCAATTTTCTTGCTTGTTAACTTTCTGATGTGATATCCAGACCTTCACTTAAGCTTCCATCTTCTGGTCCTTCCAAGCGCATTAGCAATCACGGCTCTACCTTACTGTTCGCCCATCAAGGTCCTTCCAAGCTTTACTCAACTTTCCATTCTAGGATTGTTCACCTTTTACTTAAGTGCCTCCAGCTTGTAAGCACATCTACGCCCAATGCCTTGTTCACCATTGATAGATAACTCATGACCTTCAAAAGTCTGTTAATACACCATTTACATAACGATTTGTGCTTCTTTCAACTGGTTCTACTCAACAAATAAAAAACATTTGTAGCATTTGATTATTTTTGTCATCTTCAAAACATCATAAGGGACTTTTCCTAACAGAAGAATGCCGAGCTACTTATGAATGGGCAATGAGCTTCATATCCCATGGCATGATTGGCAAGTACACGGAGGTCTATATTGTTGACATTGTCGTCAAATCTAATGAGATGAGTTATCTCAACTAACTTGAGCATATCTTTAGCATGAGAAAATATTCTTGAAATGAACCTTGTAAATTGTGCTTTGGAGTAAGGTCTAGTTATTTCCTAGTATTACTGGTTAATCAAAGAGGTATTGAAGGACGTAAAAATAAGATTAAGGCAATTTTAGGATTACCAACATTGATGGGCAAAAAAACAGCTACAAATGATAATTGAGAAAATTAGTTTTTTTTCATTTTATTGCTAATTTGTCTAGTAAGATAGAACTTTTTTCTACTTCACTTAAGTTGAAAAATAATGAACAGTTCGTATGGGAGGGGAAAAACAATTTCATTCAATCAAAATAATAGATATTAACCCTCGTGAGTTGATGCCACTTAAAGGAGGTAGGCCATTAAAATTGTATCTGTTGGCAACCGATACAGCTAGGCTTATATTGGCACAAGAGAATGTACGAAAGGAAAAAACATCTGCTTGCCTTCATTCAGATTATTTAATTAATCCTCCTTTGTTGAAGCAGATAGGGCATTAAAATTGTATTAGGTGACAGCCAATACAACCAACAGAAGTGTTTTGGCATAGGAGAATGATGAAAGCAAAGAACAAGTGGTATACGACTTTAGTTAAATGTTGAATGATACTAAGAGGTCGTACTCTCCCATGGAAAATTATGTTTATCCTTCTTGTACATTACATGTACAAAGATGCGACATTATCTGTTGCCCGACTACAACTTATGTATTGCACAACGTATCATCTTGACAAGAACCAAAGAAAACCATGTTTGCACAATCTATCATCGTTACTATGACAAAAGAAAATCATGTTTTATTGATCATATGCCGAAACCTATCCTTCCACACTTCTGACGACACCCAAGATCGCCGTAGTCGAGTCCTAGAAATTAAATAGTCATGGAAACGAGTTTGCATACCTAATTTTCAAATCCATCATCGTTTTCTACGGAATTCTGACGACGTAATGCTCAGACGCTTCCCTTCTATTACCCTCGACTTACCTAGCATCAATGGGATCGCCCTTCTCTCTCTCTCTCTCTCTCTCTCTCTCTCTCTCTCTCTCTCTCTCTCTCTCTCTCTCTCTCTCTCTCTCTCTCTCTCTCTCTCTCTCTCTCTCTCTCTCTCTCTCTCGCCTTATGGAGATGGTGGTGACTTTATGGAGGGTGCAAAAGTGAGGCTAGAGGGGGGTCCTTAGCCTATTTATAGAAGTCCGACTGGACCCTCCCATCATGACCTAGCCCGGACTTAGCCCACATTAACCAAGCCCATATTTACTATTAAAAAATCTTAAATTCTTTCTTTGTTAAACCAATCTTGTAAATGGTAATTAATTTCGTAAAATGATAAATTACGATCTTTATTAATATGAGCCCACATCAAAAAGATTCTAACATTCTCCTATTTGGACGAATATTAATTGAAACAGTACTTTAGTACGCGCCTTTCATATTGATTTAGGGATTAATCTTAATAGCCAATCCAATCCTATAAAACCTCAAACACCGAATCATGGTGGTAATTGCGTCAGCAGACACAGAGCCATCCATGGTCACAAATGTTTTCGACTTTACTAATATGGATTCATAAAATAGTGTTGCAATTAGATAACACCTCAGAAAGAGATTTACTTTATGTGCTATTCCCTTTGTCGGACACCATTCTCTCTCCTTATGTGTCACAGAACTTGATGTGCCACTAGAGAATATCCATATGGTTCTAATGAACCTATATATATCTTATCTTTATAGTTAACTTTTTTTTATGTGTAACAAGACATATAAATACGGCTAATAACCGAATTCCAATAGCCATTACTTGAGGTTTACACGCACCTCAAGATTTCCATAAAAAAAAATACGTATTCAACATCAATAGTACTATAAACACTTCAATGTATATCAGTATGTTACAAAACGTAACAAAAACAAATGTAGCCTTATTAGAGCAAAACAAAATGTCTCCCACTAAACAACAACATCCAATGATGTCTCTAAACCCATACTCATGAAATGTCGTTCAAAAATATAAGGGTGAAAACCTTTAGTTAGTGGGTATACAATCATATCATTTGTAGAGATATGCTCTACTATAATATCATATTTCTGCACGGATTCCTTTACGATAAAAAACTTGACCTTCTTGTGTTTAGACCCATTGAGACCTTTGTTGTTGTTAATGAACAACACTGCAAAGTTATTGTCACAGTATAACTAATGGACCTATCAACAAAATTAATATGTTCAACTCCCTAATGAGGTTTTGGAGCCAAATGGCTTGAGTAGTAGCTAAAAAACATTCTATGAATTTCGCCTACATGGTAGAGGATGATATGGATTTCTGTTTCTCACTTTTTCATGATATTGCATTGCCTGCTGACATAAATATGTATCTAGTTGTTAACTTTTTGTCGTCCTGACAACTCACAAAATTCAAATATAGACATCCAACTAGTTGCAAGTCCTGAGCATAGTTGTAAGTCATCATATTCTTGTCCTCTTTAAGTATCTCAAACTTTCTTGGCAGCAACCCAGTGATCGTGTCCTGATTTTGATTGATATCTGTGCAGAAGTCATCTTGCAAAGACAATGCCTGGTCTAGTGTAAACTTGAGCATACATGATAATCCCAAACACACTAGCGTAAGGTACATTCTTCATCTTAAAAAACCCTTTCACAAAAAAAACTAATTTAAATTTCGTATTTTCTTCTTAGTCAAATTACCAAGATAAGTAAGGATTTCATCTTAATCAACTTACCAAGATAAGTAAAGACTTCATCTTAGCCAAAGAGCCAAGATGAGAGACTTGTAAGCCTCCAAGTAAAGACTTCATTTTAAAGAGATATTTTACTTCTTATCCTCACTAAACAATCAATGTGGGAATCTTTTCTTCAACTTGTAAGCCTCCAAGTCTCATCCTTGACTTTTTAAAGAAACTTCATGTTTCTCTCTCTCCCTCGCAACCAATATGGGACTTATGGATCAAATCATTTTGCTTTTGACTCTCTTCCTTACTACCGATGCGTAGGAGTGATTTGGTTTCCCAGTCATATTGCAGTTCTCCTCATGAATCGTAGAAACCGAACCGGTGGTGCCCAGTTTCTAGTTTACCAAAATCGGGAACTAGACCAGATCGATATCGACAAATGGGTTGGACTAGATTGGAATCAGACCAAAAAAATCCAGGCGAAGGCACATGGCTCCTTCAGCAAGATCCTGACAAAGAGGAGGCAACATCATTTTTCTTCGATTTGGGTTGCTCGATAAATACACTGAGATAAAATCAATAACTATCAAAACATGAAATTTCATGCTAAGAAAACAAAAGAAAGGGAAAAAAAGAAATGTTTCAAAAAGGGAAGTGGGGGAGAAGAAAAGATATGGTTACAAAAAGGGTGAAAGGTTAGTCAACCGTTTGGTTACAACGCATGCCAGACTTCTCTCTCTCCTCTCTCTCTCTCTCTCTCTCTCTCGTCTCTTCTCTCTTGAATCTTTCCACACTGCCAACAACAAGAGCAGACTATAAGAAGAGGAAGAAGAAGAAGGAAGACCCAAAAGATTTTCAAAGGTTGCTCACACTGTCAGCTCCCTAGGCCACTGGGTTCGCATTCTTGCTAGAAATCTAAACTCTCCCTCTCATGAATCGCCTCTCCCCTCACCAAGAATCCTCCACCCCCATTAAAACCCTGCGATTCCCTGCGCCTATACGAGCACATAAACACAGGACACCATGTACCCACGAATTAATGAGAGCCAAGATGGACAAAATCGAGAGGCAATCGTGATTTGACATGAAACAAAGTAACAATCCTAAACAACTAAATAGGGTTACTTTTTTAAAAAAATTTTAAAAAAAAAAAACCTGTCCAGTCCGGGTGATCCAGTACGGTCCTAAATTCCTAACATCGGGAATCGACCAGATCCCTCCAGAACCGGAACGAAACACTGTCCTAGTAAGTCCAGGCAATCCAGATCTGGTCAATTTGATGTGCTCACCGCTACCGATGTGTGACCAATTCTAGGATATTTTTTAATTATTTATTTATTTAATGATTTGAATCAAATTAATTTGCTTGAAATAATCATAAAAATGATAATTGATAATGTATATGTAAAAATATAAATTTATTATCCAATGTGTTCCCAACGTATCGAAATTTCTTTATTTTTCTGAAATGACATGTCAGTGTTCGTGTCGTGTCATGTCGCGTGTCGTGTGTCCATGTTCCTGCTACTTAGAAGTCCACGATGGATTGGTTTTCCTGGGAGATCATCATGACATGACTCATTCGCCACTTGTGAACGCTTGTGCCATCTCTATAATTTGTTTCATCTATGATCTTAGGATTCACGGGGATACCAGTTTTCAGAACTCATTGCTTTAAAATTTTCTCTTTTTGGCAAAATAGGAAGGTAAAATAGAATCTGGGTCTCCTCCCCCTATCGAGATCCATCTAACGCAGGGCAGGGCTTCTCATTCGTACGACTACGGGCTGATCCATATGATGCATGGATCCAATCTTGATCGCTGATCATGGGTTATCCACACGTAAATTCTACATATTCAACGACCGTGATGCATATCTAGACAAGCAATCGCCCCTTTTGGACCCCACAAGATTTGCTGTGTCTTAGGAAATATTATGTTTATTTTTATGCGCCTGAACCATAATGTCCCACCTTCCCACATACACTTTCGTTTTTTTATAATTTTTTTTCTCGACTTGGGGCACCGACGGATCTTTACAATTCCAAATCCCAACTCGAATCTCCTGTTTAATTTTTTTGCTATAACGTTAGCCAAAAACAGGAGCGCATTTAATTTACCCACAAGCCCTCAAAGGAAAACACAATGGAATTGAATGCCTAACGGTCCCAACCCTCTACTAAACTCCGAGCACAAAACGTAGAGCTAACATATGATTTATTGAATTGATAAAAAAAAAATTGGTGCGTTTTAGGAGAGATTTGAAAAAATGACTTCCCAAAATTTTTTGACTCGAGTTCGTTTGGTCAAACAAATATTATTTGAGTGGCTTCTAATATTTTCTTACAAAGATAGCGTTGAGCTTTGGGGGAAACAAAAAAAGAGAGGTTTAGTACTAAAGAATGGAGATAAACACATCTTGGAAGCGAACCCGATTGAATGCACAATCCATCGCTAGTGACGATTGAATCATGGAAGAGGTTGGGAGGGTGACGCCAATGTGATGCAATCTCGGGGGGCCCAAACGAGGCAACGTCGCGGCTGTGCGACCTCGACAACCTGCCGACCTCGCCAACCGACCCACCCCGCCCAACCCAGACCTCCGGACCACTGGCCCTCGTCGACCTAGATGTGCATGTAGGCCCAAGCCCTTGGCCACCATCGGCGATCATTGGCGAGCCAGGCATGACCGTCGGTGATGCCGTCACCGGTGACCAAATCTGGATTTGGAGTTGCCGCTAGAACCTTTGGTCCGGCGGTGGAGAAGATGAGCAATGGTTTGGAGTGCAAAATTGAATATGCAAATATTTGTGTTGAACAAATTAGAAGAGAAAAGTTGATTAATCCCGAAAGCAGCATTCTGAAAATTGCTAAATTCAATGGACTTACATTGAGTTAAACATATATTTGGATTTTAATTATTGGCATGTCGTGTCTGCACTTGACATGCAGCGTATGATCGAGGTTAGATTGCCCAAATTGTGGGATCAACGTCGTTTTCTTTCCCTACCAGCATGCTTAGGCAACCAATGGTGTGTTGGAGGAAAAATTTTTTACATTTCAAAACTTATTTCTTTATGCTGTAATAAATTTATTCAAGATAATGAGATCTGTTTGTTTAATTTTCCCTAGAGGATTGCTTACTAAACTTTTTTTAAGGGATTTAAAGATTGCAATGACCGAATTTCGCTTAAAATCGATCGGCAAGTTACATCTCTTATAAAAGGAAAAACAAACAAGCATAGGAAGAAGGCGTGATTTCAACCGGATGATCTTGCAAATACACTTGAGAAAAGAGAGGTTTTCTATCTCATGCCTAGGGCTAACGGTCATTTAAATTATGGAAGAATTGGTGACAATAAGTACAATGTTGTTATCTTAGGAGAATACGACATCGTGACAACTTTTAATGGGGGAAGCCTTTCTCCTTATTTCGAAGATGAAGTCCTATTAGATTTGAAGTCAAATCTCAATCAACCTGAGGAGGTTGATGCAGGAGCATCAGCCTCTATCGAGCAAGTCTCAAACTCAATTCCTTTCTCATCAATTGATTTAAACCAATCCTTACTCATACAAGCAAAGGGCAATTTCGATTACAATTAGTTTGATGGGTTCCCAGCTTTTTTGTTCGGAAAGGGTTTCAGGTTGAATATGTTCGATTCTATAGAGAAGTTGTCGATTCAATGGACTAGTTGTGTATTTCTTTCATATTATTGATTGACTACCTCAGGTGAGTGCCACCAATCTCCAGAACCCAGGCGATGATCGCATGGGGTCACGCACCCTTAGGCCATAAACCGCGACGCCACCACAAGCCATACTTGGCCGCTGGCCATATCGCACAAGGTGATGATATTTTTAAATTATGAAAGTTATGAGGGCAAATTCGAAAGAATATACACACGCACGCACATTAGCATTTGGCAAATGCTCAAAACCCAAAACACCTCCGGACTTTTCCTTGTGTTAAAGGCTTTTAGAAATGAAATTACATCTCCCTAGAAAATTTCCAAAACATTTGTCAAACGGCGCTTGCTTTTTGCCTAAAGGTTTTTTAAAGACCAAATCCCCCTTGAAAAAGTAATTCCCAATGGACCCAAAATAAACTTCAGTTTTTTATGTTTTTGCGCAAATTAGGGAGAAAAACATTAAGTGTCAAAAGTTTCGTACGGCATCACTTTAGTACCAAAAATCACAGCCTCTAGTGAAAAATTCTGTGGCCAAAAATATTATATGACTTTTATTTTTAAAAATTTAATGTGAGTTCGCATTTTTTGGAAAAAGGATAGTCCGATTTTGCACATGTAACGTGGTGGGTTTTCTTAGAGGACGCCACACCACTCCTCGAAGCCGCCGTTGGTTGCCACTGAATGACACCACCATCCGCGTTCACTACCCGCCATCCATCACCCCTCCACACAGAAAAAAACTCTCAACACCACCACCCCATGCACAACTTATGAAGCACGGACACGTCTCATGAGCTACCGTGTCGTGTCGGTTCGCACATGCATTAGTTGCGTGTCGCCGGACTCGTCGGCGACACGCGTGTCCGAAGAGGGAGGAAAAGAGGAACTGGAGAAGCACAGAGGACGTTGGCGAGGCAGGTGGAGGGAGACGAGGCGCGTAGGGTTAGAGGAGGCGAGGTGGCGTTGGGAATGGGAAGGATGGTGACGGAGAAGCGCTGGGCCATATCCGAGACAATGGTGGGGAGAAGGAGGGCGGCGAACGGCAAACGAAACCCGCAAACGAAAAGATCTGGCTTTTTCAAATATGGGGTTTCATTGCTTAAGATGTGAGATAAGCCAAAGATGAGGCTTTGGTAATGAACATCAAGAGCCCTGCACACTCACTGGCCGATAAAAGTCGCGTGAGTGGAGAGAGAGAGAGATGGACGACAAATGAGAATGAATAATGCAGAGGGAGATTAATGGGGAGAACAAAGAAAGCATCAGGAGACAGGGAGTTGACTTGCAAGATAAAAGCTGGATGTTGGCAAAACTTGGTGGGTTGATTTGACAAGAACCACTTTGAAGATAGAGGAAAGAGACGGTGGGGTTGGGGAGTTTTATTTTTTCCACGGAAGATAGAGAAAGAGACAGATGGTTGATTTGACCAGATTTGGAGGATTTTATTTTTTCATTTAGAATTTTACAAAAAAAAAATTTACAAAAAAAAATAAGATTTAAAAAACTATCCTAAATTGTTCAAAACATTATTCTAAATTGTGTCCGCGTGCGCTCAAAAAAAAATAAATTTTTAATTGGATATGAATATGACAAAATATATAACGGTGTCATAATATTGTCGGAATTAATCTTTTTTTTTTAAAAAATAACAGGTCATCATGTCGTCTCGCGTCGCGTTGCGTCCGATCATGTTCGTGTGCCGGTACTAAGCTACTGTACTACTAGCGCACAAACCAATTTTATGATCCACGCACGCCACCATCCATCACCATGCCGGCTCAGACATTCTCTCGAAGGCATTGCCAACCGGAGCATGAGCAGACATGGGCAAACCAATATCCGACCCACATAACCGGTCGACATATCAGGCCGGCCATAGACCGGGTTGCCACGCCTTCCATTCGCCCGGCCGCCTTCAGACGGTCCGCCAAGCGAAGCCATGGTCAGTTCGTCCCCGTTTTCCGCTCTGTTTCACAGGGGCGAAGAAAAAGCTTCGATGTGTCGGTGTTCGCACCGAGACTCTTCCCTAGCGTCAATCACCGTGACGGCTTTTCCCTCCCCCGTCTTCAAGTTCAAGCCGCCGGAATCACTCCTGCCGACCGTTCGCCATTTTTCGTCATCCCGGAGCAACAGAGTCAGCAGCTCCGTTCCCCGCCATGTCGAACAGATTCTATTTGAATATGTAACAGGGAAGTTTCCGAGATTTAGGAGGCAAAATCGCGAGAGAGATTTTGGTTGGCGGCGAGCCAAGAGGAAGAAATCAAATGGAATGTCCGAAATATGGCAGGCAAGAGGCGAGATCGCAAAGAGATTAGCGGGGGGGCTTGGAAAGAAAAAAAAAATAATTCGCACAATTCATATATCGTCACATTATGACCTATACAGACAACTCTATCTATGTCCCCCCCCATCCTAACCTTCCCTGCGCGTGGCCAATCGTGTCCTCCTCGCCGAATGCTTATCAATTAAACAGATAGGAGCAAAGTTTCCGACGTCCCACAACTCACAGAATCAAACAACCTCCCTGTTAACCGGGTACATTTTGCGGCCCCAACCCCCACTGCTTCCTTTTTTTGGAAAATTCCAAATAATGATCACAGTCCACTCACTCTCTCCTCAATCTCTCCTCATCGTCTCTCTATTCAAATAAAAAGGTTTGTAAGTGACCTTATTTTTGAATACATCAATTTCAACATCACTTGTTATATCACAAGGAAATCATTTGAGGTCGGGCGATTATGAACCTGAAGTGAAAAGTAATACAAATATATTAAAAAAAAAGCACAAACAAAGATACACAAAAAAATAATAAATAAATAGAAAATAATAAAAAGACTAACCGGATAATCTTGGAACATAGAAATATCCCCCCCTACAATACGAATACCTTTACTCCCACCCCGTCATAAGACGACCATACGCCAATCTATTTTTCTCACTCCTTTAAATCCTTTTTTTAAAAATTACTACCTCTCCTAAGTAGTTTCAGCCACCGTCTTCCTTTTTTTCCCAAAAAATGTCATGTTCCGCAGTAACAAAAACTTTCGTTCTTATCGGGACATCTAAAGGACCTATGTGAAAATATATTCAAACCCATCTCAATCTATTGTTATCTTATCTATCTGTCACCGATACTATTCCACTATTCGTCCCAATATCGTTATTTCTTGATCTTATCTATCATTTTATTATCACACATCTACCTTAATATCCTTTTTTCGTTACCGTCATTTTATGCTCTGTTTCTCCTCTGTACTTGTCAACATTTAGCTCCGTATAGTATTGCAAATCTCAAATAATGGCATAATATTCAACTTCATTATTTCAAAGAAAGGCCGAAGTCATATTAGTTTATAAAGGCTTGAAGTGATTATATTATCTCTCAAATAAATGGGGACTTAGATCCCTACTTACTTTT
>JAGVVM010014844.1:0-11167 GCA_019149425.1 Psidium friedrichsthalianum
ATCACACATCCTTTCAATTAAAATCCGCGTAATTCCGCCCTGTAACTTCTCCATTCCTTAGAATTATGTAATTAGTATTTTTTGTATAATCTAATCGATATGACGTAACACCAATCCAGTCCAAAATTCGTTGCTCATCGGACCCAATCGGTGGCATTGGCACGCAAATCGAGTCACGTCAAATTCATATGTCACATCAATCAATCCAGTGTCAGATCAATCATCATGGCAGCAATTTCCAGCCAATCATCAAGTAACTCCATTCATTCACATGGTCATTTTCCCATCACCCACCCCACTATAATCTTCATTTTTGTCCCATATGCCTTATAATCTCTCCCTCACTCTCTCTCCTCCTCCCTCACTTCCATTCGGCCGGCACCACCTCTCCCCGTCTCCCTCTCGTGATCTCTCTCTCTCGGTCTCCCTCTCGCTCGGCCGCCGTGGACCGTCCGCCCGAAACGCCCCGAGCTCCGCCCGTTGCCGCCGTGAACCGCCACCGTCGACCAAGACCCCACTTGGGTGAGCCTCTCTAGCCCATCAACTCTTCATTCCCGTGGCTGTTTGGCCCTTGGATAACCGCGACCAGACCTCATCTCTCTCCCTTTCCCTCTCGGTGCAAGCCCGTCGTCCCGCCCGTTGCAGTCCCCGTCGTCGTCGTCCGGCCAACGTCGCCGCCGTCCAGCCTCCGTGACGCCTCGGTGAGCCTCCCTTGCTCTTCTTCTTGTCATCTTCGTGGCCCTTGTGAGCCGCCATGGACCGACCCGACCTCACTCTTTTCTCTCTCTCCCCTCTCGGCCGGCCTAGCTCGTCCTGCCCGAGGAGAAGCCGCCGTCACTGTCCTTTTCTCGCCGTCCGCCGTCACTGTCCTTTAATCCAGAGAGATGGCATGAGATATTATATTGAGCCGGTCTGGCCGAGGAACTGTGTGTGGGGATTTGATCTCTATAGTTGGCTTGACGAGCACGTGTTACTTTGATGATTTCTTGATGTGCTCTGTACTTGTGCTTGTATACCATTGCATCATGTGGGCCCCGCATACATTGAGAGCATGCATGAGTCACCAAGATGTGACAAGAGAAGGTGCCCCAGAGGCGTGTTACGCGGGAAATGGAGGGAAAAGGGAGAAACCAACGTAAGGGCGTCAGATACGCAGTTGAGGAAATTTGCCGAGTGGCACTGTTGGGTGAGCCCTGATGGGAATTGGAGTAATAGACGGGTATGATCCATTGGGATCCGTTATGGCCGGGTTGAGGCCTGTATCAGCTTGCATATGGCATCATGTTTGACTGTTTCTTGCGCCCATCTGTATGATATGAACTGGTATTGCTATGAATTGCACGTTGTTTATGCATGTTGGGTGGGGGGGGGGGTAACCGAGGGTAACTGAGAGTGTCTGAACCCTGGACCGCGAACCTAGTCCCCTGGGTAGGACCGACCCCACCAGTATACGCTATCCTACTCTAGGATTAGTGGGAGCTTATTGAGTTTCGACTCACGGGCGGTGGTTGCCCTTCTTCTTACAGATCCAGGTCACCCGTGATGGCTGCACCACCGATGCTTTTTGGACTGCCAGTACAGATGGATACCTAGATCACCCTCCATTTTGATATGCATGCTGCGATGTGGCATAGGCACGTGACGACTATACTAGTAGATCAGGGTGGACCCTACCTTGTACCCCATAGATTTGAGGCTGGTATAGGGAGGGCCTGTATGGTTTTCAGGGACCCCAGAGAGATTCTCCGATCCTATGAGGACGACCCTATCCTGTTGCAGCCAGCTGAGGTATGGTGGCGAGGTGATCGACCCTGACCCACTACAGGAGTTTGCCGTCCCCCGACGTTCTGAGGATTGACGGCCACGATGAGGGTGACGCCATGGACACTGACGAGGAGGATCTAGAGGAGGACCCAAAGGAGGATCCCGAGGAGGAGCCTGAGGATGACTGAGTTCCGCTGTTGCTGGTTTAGGATTTTGGTGTTAGTGCGAGCGTAGATGTGTTGACCGTAGTTGAGGTTTTCTTTGGAGGTCTGTATTTAACGCTCGATTATATATATATATATATATATGTGATGTTGTTTTCCTTTGTAAAAGGGTTCTTGTCTCTTCATACTACCCCCATATTCTTGTGCTTGTATGCATGTTTAAAAGGCACGCTTCCGCAGGTTGTTGTCGTTTTGCGCTGACCATCAGCGTCGTCTGGCCGCGATGTGCATCCTGGGCTGTCGCTATTCGCAGGCCAGGCGTACGCAGAGTTCTTCACGATATGAGCAGGGATGTCGCGGGGCTCGATTGGGGTTCGGGGCGTGACAAGGGACCCCATAGGGACTCTCCGATCCCTATGGAGGAGGACCCGTTCTTCCTGCAGCCTACTGAGTCTGGCGGCATGGTGATCGATCCCCGACCCCTGCAGGAGATGCCGTCCCCCGGACGCTCAGAGATTGACGGCCATGAGGAGGGTGATGCCATGGACACCGACGAGGAGGACCCAGAGGAGGATCCGGAAGAGGACCCCGAGGAGGATCCCGAGGAGGAGCCTGAGGAGGACTGAGTCCTACTGTCGCTGTTTAGACTTTTGGAGATAGTGTGAGCGTAGGTGTCTTAACCGTAGGTTGTGATTTTCTTTTGGGGGTCTGTACTTAACGCTCATTATATGTATATATTGATGTTTGTGCCCCTTTGTCGTACTATCCCCCTGTTGTATGCATGAATGTATGGTTAGAGGCTATTGTGACATCCTGGATTTTCGACCCATTTTCGGAATTCATAAATTGAATGGATATACTTCATTAATACGCTCTAGTTAAGCCTCACTCGAGTCTGATCAACTTGAGACGACCAACCGAAGGGGAATGGCTACCTAGGAAATTTTCCTAAACAGCCGCCCGTTGGTCTGAGGAATTCGACAGAGTCGTAATTTAATGGATTCGGCCACGAAATGAATTTCGATCTTGGACAATCGAATTTCTAAGATGGTCACAATGTAGAAATGGATACAGTTTCAGAAACATCGCCCGAAGGGCAGACAGCCGGTGCACGTCGAGAAGCAAGACGTGAATGGAAAATTACCGAAATGCCCCCGGTAAATGCTCAGTCCTTAGAATTTGATAAATTAGGATTTTTGAGAATAAATACGGTAGATCGAAACCCAATCCAGTCCGAAGTTCGTTCGCGCTCAGGACCCGATCGGTGCATTTGGCACGCAAATCGAGGCAAGTCAAATCAAGTGTCAAATCAATCAATGTCCAATCAATCACATCAATCAAATCAATCAAATCAAGTGGCACAACTTCCAAGACAATCACATCAAGTCTCCTTCACATCTTATCAAATTCACCTAACCCCACTAACTTGATTTTTATTTTATTTTCCACCCATTTTAAACTTTATAATCTCTTCTCTCTCTCTCCTCACCATTTTTCGGCCAAATCCCTCTTCCCTTCCTCTCTCCCGAAGCTCTCCTCCTCCCGCGCGTCTTCTCGGCCTGCAGCGCGCGCCGGACGGAAACGGCCCGTTCGGAGTCGTCCGGAGTCCAAACGACTCCCCGTTTTCTCCCACGCGACCGTAAGACAACGGGCTTCGAAGGTATGCAAACCTCTTCCCAAGATCTTGCCAGGGACCCCCTCGAAATTTGACCAAACCATGACCCTGTGCTGTTCGGATTTTCCAGCTGACCCTCAACTTCAAACGGCTGCCCACAAAAACTCAACCGTTGGATCGTCCTGAATTTTGGATATGTCGTAGCCCCATCCGAGGTGAGTTCACAGAACTTGATTTCACTCCGATCCGACATCGTTTGGGCTTTCATTTGTTCGTTTACATTTCGGTCGACGAAACTGTTTTTCTGGGACAGTTTGTGCCTTGCTTTCTACGGCCCCCATTCTGACCCCGTGAGCCTAAAGAACCTATAACCATGTCTTATCCTTGTCTTCCAGCTTGCTATGGCCCCGGCTTGATCCTCGTTCAGCCCCCGAAGCCGCCGCTTCTCTCCCTCTTGCCGTGAACGCCCAAACGGGCCAATCGAGTCTTCGTCTTCATCCCGGTCCCTCCAAGGTAAGCTCCACTACTAATCTTGGTTTAGGTTAGTGGTATATGCATGTGGGATGTAATATTAAGGGCTGGTCATGGTGAGTTATGAAGAGAAATGCGTGATTAAGATTTAGGCTAATTAGATTGGTTAGGTGATTGGCTTGTTGGGTTAAACCATGAGCTCGACAACTTGGAGTGGACTGTAATTTGTGAATTATGGGCTGCAAATGAGTGATGTGGGCGTGAAATGAGTGGGCCGTGTGATACTAGTGGGCCTCGGGGCTTAATTTAGGCTAAACTAACCTAATCCAAGCTTATGGGCCTAATCTAACTTATTGGGCTTCATGATGAACGAAAATCCAGCGTATAATCGGGCTTGGAAATGTTGTTTATGGGCTGAAATGATTGAGTTGGGCGAGTTAAATAATGGGCCGAAGAGTATATTTGGGCTTGGGAGTTTTATTTTAAGCTAATTGGGCCCTAATGCAACTAATTGGGCTTGGGACGAACTAGTGGGCCTTAATGGATGAAATTTGGAATTATTTGGGCCTAAATTATGACTTTAAATATTAAATATAAGGCCCAATAATATACATGGGCTTAGGATAACAAATGGGGCCCAAAATGGTCAAATTGGGCTTAATAAGTTAAACTTTAGAAATGGGCTTGGGCCCTATACGAATTTAATTATAATAATGGGCCCAAATTATACTTTTAATCTTAGAATTAACTCATGGGCCTAAGATTGGTTAATGGGCCTTAGATACTAAGTGGGCCCAACTTAATTAATTAGACCCAACTTAATTTAATAAGCCCAACTAGGTTAATGGGCCTAACCCACTACATTAGACCTTGAACCTTAATGGGCCCAACTTGACTAATGGGCTTAAAGCACTATAATGGGCCGACATACCTTAGTAGACCTAATTACCTTGTGGGCCTTGGACCCAAGAATGGGCTTTAGGCCCAAACGTACTTGAATCCACTAAATGAGCCTGGAACCAAGTTAAGCCTAATACAACTACACCCGAGGGTCTGTTAAATCACTGAATTATCGGTCGTGGGTTATTGACTCCCAGGGGACTAGCATGGGTGATTGGGTTTAGGCCGAGTTATTAAGGCCGCTGAGATGAGATTCCAATCGTTATGGGTTTGACCCGAGAATTAATATGGGATACTCTATTGAGCCTGTCTGGCTAGGGGTTTGTGCGTGGGGCCTTTGAATCTCATATGGTCTGGTTTGACGAGCACATGTTTACTTTGATGATTTCTTGATGTGCCTTGTACTTGTGCTCATATACCATAGCATGCATGCTCTGTGTTTAAATTGCTGGTTGCAATCATGAGGGCCCCGCATTCATTGAGAGCATGGCATGCGTCACCAGAGATGTGACAAGAGAATGAGCCCCAGAGGCGTTGATACGCGGGGAAGTGGAGGAAAAAGGGAGGCCAACGTAAGGCGTCCAAGACGCAGTGTGGTATTTGCCGAATGGCTGAGAATGTGCCCTGATGGGAGATGGAGAGAAAAGGGAGGCCAGCGTAAGGCGTCCGAGACGCAGTGTGGCGTTTGCCGTGTGGCACAGAGAATGAGCCCTGATGGGAATTGGAGCGATAGATGGGCACGATCCATTGGGATCCGTTATGGCCGGTTGAGGCCTGAGTTTGATCCATTGGGATCCGATATGGCCGGTTGAGGCCCGAAACATTGCATATGGCATCTGATTGACATCTCTTGTGCCCGTCTGTATGATGTGAACTGTATTACTATGAATTGCACATTTGTTTACGTTGGGGGTCTGGTACCGAGGGAAATTGAGAGTGTCTGAACCTTGGACCCTATACCCTAGTTACCGGATAGGACCGACCCCACGAGTATACCCTATCCTACGCTAGGATTAGTGGTGAGCTTGCTGAGTCCTCGACTCACTGGCGGTGGTTGCCAAATTTTCAGATCCCAGATCACCGTGATGGATGCACCCCGACACCTTTTGGACTCCGAGTGGAGGTAGAGACCGAGCCGTCCTCTCCAGAGATCGAGCAGGATCTAGAGGAGCCCTCTTGGCAGACAGACTGGAGCGAGGTTGGCGAGAACTAGATGTCAGGCCTGGGTGATGTAAACTGATCGATCGTAGATTTTGAAATGTATTGTGATGACCTCCATTGTTGATGGTCTGTACCTGACGCTCTTATATGTATGAATATGAATTTTAGTTTGACTAATATTGTCGACTACCTCCCTTGCACTCTGTTACCCCAAGATCGTATGTATGCTTGTATGGGATAGGAGATTAGCTTCCGCAGGTTCATGAGATTGCAGGACGCGTCGTCTGGTCGCGACGAAGAGACTCCCTGGGCCGTCGCGTATCGTGGATCAGGCGAGCGCGAGTAGAATTTAAATGTATGACCGGGATGTCGCGAGCTCGATTGGGGTTCGGGGCGTGACATCCCCGTTCGAGTGGTATCAGAGCAAGGTCAGCTCGATACGTGACCGTTCGAGGATTTGGAGTGATAAGGTTGATGATTTTGGGGTAGTTAGCTAGACAGACCCTAGACGTAGGGATTAGGAAGGGTAGAATGCATGAATTGATTGGTGCATGTGTTTGCAGAGTTAGATGGCTAGTTTAATGTAGCCATAGACTGTGATGTTTTAGGCTAACTTGCAGATGCGTCAGGACCTGAGGTAAGGTTCTAAAGCCGAACCCCGTGAGCTGGGTGCTTGAATGATGGTTGTTGACTGATTGGTTGCTGGTTGTTGCTGTGTTTGTGCTTGTATGCCTAGTCGGCTGTCGCGCGCTGCTTGACCATCATGCATTGCATAGATTTCTTCATAAAAAGCGAGGTGGTTTAGAAACGAAACCAATTCAAAATGAGGATTTGGGATTTGAAAAGTACATGCATGAACACTCCATATTTTATTGGGCTGGGTAACCGTCAGCCTGGTATGGGACAGGTCTGACGGGACGCCTACAAACCGTAATGAAGCGTGGTATGGGACACGTGGAATGGGGCTCTCTTTGGAGGTGAATGACTTAGGACTGCTGTTCGCACCAAGAAATGAGGAGGGCGGGGAGTGGTCGCCGGGGCAGAGACCCGATCAAGGAGCGGCTCCCGACAGGCTTCTAGTTGAGGTGGCGAACAGAGTGGCCTGGGTTAGGCATCGTCAGGGTGAGTCTAGGTGTCTTCCGAGTCCAATTGCATTAAAAGCTGCAGCGAACTTTACATGCATACTCATGTCAGTAGACGCGATAGCAGGCGAAAGCTTTGATGGTAGTTTAAGTTTCTAATTCCTGCGAGGGATTATATCAGGTTTAGGTGCTAGAGAGGTTTTAGAAAGGATGAGCAATAGGGGCAGAAGACCAAGTGCAGCTGCGTCAAGCTCAAGGGCTCTTGCACCTGAGGGAGACCCTAGGATTGAGGAGACGATGAGGGTCCCGACTGAAGTCAGTAAATTGATGGGACTGAGGCAGATTGAGTGAATAGAATCTGGGAGTACGAGCAATCGGGGCAGAAGGACTAGTGAAGCATTTAGCTTGTGAACATTGTAGTTGAAGGCCCAAGGATGAATGGGGTCTTGAGGATATTGAAAGAGGTTAGAAACCTAGTGGGTAGGTAGGCTCAAGAAGAGAGAGCTACCATTGTCGCCCAAATTGCTAAAACTACGGTGGCCGTCGTGAATGGGGCCAATGAGAATAATGAAATTAGTGGAAATGGAAATGGAGGACCCAAAGTACTCCCTCACTAAATAGGAAAGCTAGATGGGATGTTTGCCGCGCTGGAATGCTTAGAGAAGAAAGCTGCTCGAAGGAAAAAGATGGAGGAAATCCCGAGGCTCTGCCAAGACTAAAGGCCTGTGGAAGAGTGCGAAGGCAAGTTCCCTAGGCTGCTAGAGTTGGATTAAGGAATATAGAGAACCCCTATAGTAAAGTGAAAGGGGCTCCGAAAGGGATTGAAGCTGGAACTCGAGTATTAGTTGATGACCTGAGGGTCAGAGAATCAGAACAAGAGATATGAAATGAGCTTAGGCAGTTCAACAAAGCATGGCTAAAAAGGGCTACCGTATCTAGGCTGTGGTTATATTAAAACGGGACAACAGGAGCTTTGACATGGAACCCTAGATGGATAATAAGACAGATGCCGCCGTAGCAAGAAGGACGATCGTGGGAGTTAGTTCCTGAGATCTATACGCGGTTGAATGATAGCGTAGTTTTGCGATAAGACATTTTGAGCCCCTTGATGGTTATAAAGAGCCGAAAGACAGGGAGAGCCATCTGCTAAATGGTTGGCTGACGGATCACAGCCTCTGGACGACATTGATTTAGGTCACATTGACGGGACTTGTGGCGCAAGGAGAACCTGCCGACGGACTTGTTTAGCAAGGACAATATGTTGGTGAGAAGACGAACCACTATGGATTACATAGGGTGGAAATCAGAAGCGAGTTTGATGGTCTTAGTTTCCCAATCCTTGTCGATGACCTAGAGCAAACGTACGATCGAAGTTCGTAAGGAAGTAGCGAGAGCCAAGAAACCATAGACGTGGATTCAGAGGGATAATTATGCCCAGGGCTTATGAGTATGAGCATTGATAAAGGACTAGCAGAACTGTACAATGGTAATCTTGGAATGGCAATGCCCAAAACTTGGAGGTAAACCTAGCAATTGAGAGATAGGTTGACCGATAAGTTTGAAGGATAAAGGCTCAAGCTTGGATTAAGAGAAAACTTGATGGATAGCCGTTCGAGACACTTGAGGATGTGGGATTAAGGCACCCGATGATTGCGAACCCTAGGTTTGGACTAGGGTGGCGCTTAATGGTTTAGGTTACGAATCCCAATAATGGTTCTAATTAAGGTGAGGAAGTTCCTTGGGAAAGCGAAGAAAGGAATATTGGGACAAAACCCAATTGAATGCCTCGAGGACGTTTCAGATTTGAATGAGGACCTGAAGTAAGTGCATCGTCCGAGTATTAGCAAGTGACCTTAAGTCGTGATGGTCTTTAGTATGTTTGGCACGAAAGCAAGAGGTGTGTAAACAATAGTGGTGAGGACATGCCAATAGGCCTGAACTGGAAATTCTGATAGTTGACCTTGAGAAACGGATTGTGGATACGGAATTACAAGGATTCGGTATCCAAGGACTATATGCCAGAACTATGTCAGACCTCGATGGTTTAGATTGAAAGTGAGATTCAAATGAGGCAAGTAGCAACATTGAATAATGGGCCAGAGGGATGTCATGATTTTGACTTGTCATGAGTGGTGACAAGAAAGGTATTACATTCACTTGAAAGTTTAAGTATTCGACCTTAGAAACGTTGGTCACCAATGGAAATTGGATGCTGACATTTTAAGGGCCCGTGAAGTATATAATTTAGGAGTGAGCAGACGATATATTGAATGCGAAAGGAATTTGAGATTGGCGATTAAGGCATTGACATTGGATGAAGGCCCAACTGGGAATAAAGATTGTGAGCTTGGTGTGAGTAACGATCAAAGGACACGAGCATTTATTGGGGATAACCTGCGTCGAAAATCATGATTGAGAAATGTGAAAATTCCTGAGGAGTGAACACCAGGGTAATTTAGTGAAAAGGGAGAAAGGACAAGAGGGGTGGTTTCACTTAATATAGTGTTCGCTATAGTGGATGCCAACAGAGGATGAGGTTGGCGAGAGAAGTATAGCGGGACCAGAGTGTATCTGGTGGCTGACTGGTGCAATCAAGTAAATTGAGAAAGAAGTAAGAACTGTCCAAGGTCGCTAAGAAAGTTAGATAATAAGTGGTGCAGACTTTTGGAACCTTAATCGTAAAATTACTAAAGTGAATGGCGAAGTGTCAAATGAGGGACAACTGGTATGCCATGTGGAATAGAAAGGAACAGGTCTAGGGAATGTCGAGAAATGGAAATAGCCGTTTAGAGAAAAACGGAGAGAAAGTAAAGCCCGAGTATTCCTTTTGAATTGCCTAGTGAGATGCCCTGAATGAGAAGTGCCAGAGTGTCAGGCTCCGAACCCCATTTCGATCACGCGACGCCCCTGTTCGTACCACTTCAACGAATCCCTGCGTACACCTAGCCTACGAGTAGCGACGGCCCAGGATACTCATCGCGGCCAAGCGACGCTAGCGCAAAATGACAACAATCTAAAACCTGCGGAAGCGTGCCTTCTACACATGCATACATACATAAGATTGTAGGGTAGCGAGAAAGGACAAGAACACTTTTACAAAAGGTAATACACATCACACACACATATATATATATATATATATATATATAGAGCGTTAGATACAGACTCCCAAAAGAAAACCTCGCTATGGTCATGCTATCTACGCTCTCTCCAAAAAGACTAGACCAGTACAGCAGAACTCAATCCATCTCGAACTCCTCCTCAGGATCCTCTTCGGGGTCCTCCTCTGGATCCTCCTCGTCAGTGTCCATCGCGTCACCTCTTCGTGACCATCAATCTCGGATCGTCCTGGTGACGGCATTCTCCTGCAATGGGGTCGGGATCGACACCTAACCTCCATACTCGGCTGGCTTGCAGCAAGATCGGGTCGTCCTCCATGGGGATCGGGGAGTCTCTCTGAGGTCCCTCGAAGCCATACAGGCCCTCTCTAAACCAGGCCTCGTATCTATGGGGTACAAGATAAGGTCCACCCTGATCTACTAACACAGTGGTCACATGCCCATAGCCACAGAGTGGCGTGCATATCAAAATGGAGGGTAATCTCGGTGTCCATCTGCACTGGCAATCCAAAAAAGCATCGGCGGTGCAGCCATCATGGGTGACCTGGATCTGTAAAAGAAGGGCAACCACCGCCCATGAGTCGAAACTCAATAAGCTCACCACTAATCCTAACGTAGGATAGCGTATACTAGTAGGGTCGGTCCTATCCAACGGACTAGGTTCTCGGTCCAGGGTTCAGGCACTCTCACTCCTCGGTACCAGACCCCAACATGGCTAACGCGCCGTACCAATTATCACAACACAGTTCATATCATACAGACAGGTACAAGATGTCAATCAGATGCCATATGCAAATGCTACAGGCCTCAACCGGCCATATCGGATCCCAATGGATCGTACTCAGGCCTCAACCGGGCCATAACGGGTCCCAATAGACCATGCCCATCCCG